>CCAG010006673.1:0-58819 GCA_001077435.1 Glossina morsitans morsitans | reverse complement strand
ATTTTTTCCACCGTCAATGGGCGTTGTAGGCGTGTGCTTGGAAAGGTTTGGGTCATGTTCAATTTGTTTTGCAAATTTATAGGTGATATCTTCATTTTCGTTAACGGGAATGTTAACCACAAATACTACAAGGTTACGCAAACAGATAGATGGACGGACGAATAGGCGGACATGTTTAGGTGCATTCCAAATTTGAAAGTGGCCAAGAATTTATGTACTTTGTAGGATTTTTAAAGTTTGTTTCTGCGCGTTATAAAGATATTGAGAAAATAATTACATTTTGATACACTATAATATTTTGGTAGGGGTGCTCAATTTTTTCCGTTTTTGTACACAAATGCTACTTTATGAGTTTATGAGCTAAAAACTAATTTCTCATTCCTTTTGAAACACAGTGGCGTTCTTAGTTTACGTGGTGCTGTGGGCGTGTTCTCTGACCGATTTAGCCCACTTTCAATACCAAACTTTCGTGCAAGAATGCTTCCAATGTTTTTGCCAAATTTGAAGTCGATAGCTTCATTTTTGCAGCCAGGAGAATATTTACAGTAGACATTACACAGACGGATAAACGGACAGACGAACAGATGGGCATTCTTGATGCTGATTAAGTATACATATACTTTGTGGTCTCTGCTCCTTCCCTCTGGCCGTTGCAAACGTTTTGACAAAATGAATATACCCCTCATACTTCGGTGTTGGGTAGAAAAGCAGGTAAAAAAATTGTATTCGGCTGTGATTCGATCTTTTTCTTTGTTTACAACCAATTTGGCCCAAACCATTACAATCAACGATAAAGAAAAGTAAAAAGCGCATTAACAACTATGGAAAGATGCGAAACATACAGAGACGTAATAACTAAGTTAGAGTATACCTAGCAAGAAATACCACCCTGTATAGACTGATAGAACCCTGTGAATTTTCGGCTACAGGATAGTATGCACCGTCCTTTATGAAAGTGCTACCCTTTGTCAATACGAGAGTGGCAACGAATAAGGGAAATCAGTAAATTAAATTTATGGGTAATCATATAGACTGGGTCCGGTAGGGCCTTAATTTATGATATACCGGATGGACAATATGACTAAATGCTACACGGGTACTGGTGGCAATATTTCGTTAAATAAATAGGCGCAAATAACATCCAATCGAAGTGGCTTTTTGTTTTTTGCTGTTCACGGCCCCCGTCTCATTAAAATCCGAGAAGACTGAAAAATGTTCTATGTCATAATGTGATATATGACCAGATGTGAAGAACTTTTGGCTAATCCTATACCTGGCATTAAGGTACAAATGTACACATGCACTCATACACACACACGAGAGGATCGACTCTAATTTCATAGCAAGAGGAATTGTCTTTACTCTGCGAGAACGTGTCGAATTTCCATAAAATAAGCAGGCTCTATTAGATAGCAGGATCTATTAGATATTCGGAAGAGCTCAGAAGCTGTGAAAAAGCACGCGATACAACGAGAACGTGGAAATGTATTCGTGTGAAATCCCAAAAATGTTAAATCTTTGCAAAAATCGAAACACGGTACAGATTTTTTTACTATGTTTTTCCTCTATTTTGCTATACGGATACCGTTGTTTAGTGAAAACGAACTGAGAAGGATAATAAATAGTGACGATCGAAACAAGCAAGATCAGCTATGTACGATAGCGAAGCATAGCATAGACACACCCCGACATACCGTTATTTTCTACAATAAAGCAATCGTCATTTATCTCCTCGCATAACTATCTTCAGCATGTCAGCTTACTTTTTTTTTTCTTTGTCTAGGGTTCTATAAAACTCAAGCCGGTTTAAAAGTTTTTTTGCTTCAAGGCCCTTAATCCTTTACTAACTGATCGCTTTATTCCACCAACGTGCTGACTTTTTGCTTTTATTTTAATGGCATTATCATCTCACATATATATGTCAATGTCTCTAGATGATCGACCGCGCTAAGGCTAAATTCCATTATGCCCAATGATACATGGGGTGTGAACATGCAGACTCCGCGTCCCGAGTGTATTTAGTCGCCGCATTTTCAAGACAAGCTTATTAGAATTAATTCGAATTAATCGAGGAATAATTATCATTGTGTGACAGACCTCTTTCGTCTAGTAAGGGATGCGATGCCGTAGAGAGAACTTGTGAGGAAAGATTAAACCGCGTTTAAGCAAGCAACGCAGAAAAACGTAGAGACAGGTTTCCATCACACTACAATACCAAAACAAAAAAATAACTCCGGCGAGACTTCAGAGCCGCATTCAGCTTTCTCCATCACCTTTCAGGAGAAGAAATGCGGGCTAGGGTTAATCGAGTAGCTGCTGATGCCTCGCCTCAAAACATACCGCCCAAAGAAAACATAAGAAGCAAACGTTCTCAATGCAGGCACAATATCAGATATAGAGGGGGTGAGACTAAAATTAAATTCGTCATTCCTTCGTCTTATCCTCATGGCCTCAGACGACATTTATCATGCAGAAATGCATAAAGAGAGCCGTGGCTCGTAAATATAAAACCAAGATGTGTGCTGAAATCAAAGTCCGGGAGATTTCCTACATAGACAACATCACAGACAAAGTTATGTGTAACTTTACTGTTCCACCTGTTATGTGTAACTTTTCTTTTCCAAAGATATTCATATAAGACACAGACACGGTTCCTTAACTACAATTCACACTGCCTCTTTTGCCTCTCTGCTTCCTTATTTCTTAACTTATCAGACATAATCAGACCTCTCCTGGTCCTAAATGCATTACTAATGCGTAATGCCTACAAATTTAGTGGGGCTGCACAGATTAATAATGGTAAAGCGTCAGTTGAGGCCGCAGGTAGGCCCACAATATTTTGCGCTGGTTGCTCAATATATTTTATTTTGCTCAACAACAGGCACGACATCGCCTTATGGGCGTCCGAAAGTCGGTCTTATGAAACGTCATTCAAACATTTACATCATAGGACACAACGGATCTGACTTACCACATTCACAAGTTCATTCCCAATCGTCTCCAGGGGTGGAATAAAGTTATCCTTTTCATTCGTGCTAATAACTACATGCTTGACTGCTGTCCAGTCTGTAAGACTAACTTCATTCACTTTAACCATTGAGAGTTCACTGGACGAGACACTAATCGCCTTATCAGGCGGCTTCAGAAGTGGAACAACCCTAGCTACTTCCGTCCACAGTGGAACAGGAAACCAACAGCGAGAATAACAAGAAGAGAAGTATTCCAGAAAACTTTCCAGATGACTTTAGCTAAGCATCCACCAATGCTTGGGACCCTTTTTGATCTGATTTCCGAGATCGCTTCACTAACTTGAAGTTTATCTAAAACAGGCGGAGAAGGCACCAACCCAATATTGGGAGGCACCACATCATCGTGCCCAGCGAAAAATTTTCCCATTAACGCTTCCATAGACTCCCCTCAATTGGTTAGTACTCTATTCACCATGCAAATACCACTAATTTGCAAAGGTTTTTTGCTCCTGATAACTTGGTAAACTTAATGCCAAAAGTCATACTCAATCTCTCCAGTCGTCCTATTCAGCTTTTCTAAGCACATAATTCTAGTCATATAGGCATTACTTCAATTCGACACTAAGCTGGCTGCGGCATTAGACCTACTAGCATGTTGAAACTGTCTTTTAAGACAACAAGCAGCCTTCCTTTTCTCTGCTAGACTATGTGCCCATCCATTAACCTGCGATTTACCATGATAGGAGCAAGCCATTATCACCGCAGACAGATACATTTATGTGACCTATCTGTTCATCCAAAGGCTTACTCTGAAAATTCTCAAACAGCATCTCAGTAACTACGACCGTATTAATATTTTTGCGATGCTGCAGATCAGTGTGTTACGCTTTTGTTTTGGCCAATAGATATTTGTGGTTCGCCTTACAATCTAGTTTTCAAAGGGTCCACTTTTTTGACCAGTCTTATCTCTCTGCTGAAATAATGCAACGAACTTCGTTCTTAAATTTTTCGGATTTGTGTTCATCCGTCCCGATTCTTCTACACCGTAAATTAAGTGTGGTTCTCTTGCCAGAACTTTTTTAAAGTTTTCAAACTTTACCGGCTTTTCAAAATAGCGCGACTAATGGAGACGTGATGTCAATTAGGGCTTGTTCGATCCAAATGCTTCCCTAAAGTTATCTACTACAATCTTTGCCGCATCTGAATTACCCACTTGGGCACTTTCTATGAGATTGTGTTCACGTTTCTCTTTTCTTTCTTTCTTCAATACATACGTTGTGCAAAGATTCCTACCTGGTCCCATATTTTCAGGTCAGTTAGCATCTTTGGCATAAGATCGAAAACTCGGCTAGACAAAGATTACAACTACAGCTTCTTCGGTGCACTTGCAAAAACTACACAGTGGATACTGGTTAATATTAAACCTATATAAGCACAGTTGAAAACAACTATGATCGTTGAGTAGCCATTCGCTACTACCTGTTTCTCTACTATCTTTTGAAGTTCTCTATCGGCTTGATTGCCACAAATACTGAGATTGCCATATCGCTCGTGTGGGTCTATGATTTTTTCGCTTTCAGCTCCTATTCCGCCTTCATATGTAGTGAGACGTACAGTTTCACCAGATCCCTCATCGATTGATGAATGGAGCGTGTAACGCGTTGGTGCAGTTTCTCTCACACTGCCACATAACCCTTTGAGCTTCACATTGAGCCCACTTTTATGTAACAATTAAGAGTTTGAAATTTTTTCTGAATAGTCAGCCCTTTTTGATACAGTACAGAAAGGGCTGTAATAGGCAATAGCACTTGTCATTGTGAACTAAGTAGCTCGGAACTAGTGAAGGGCTCCAAATTTTTTCCCAGCGGACGCTCAACAGACGGTTACACCAAAGAAACATACCTGCCTAAACTACCTTATGAAGGCACGCCGAAAAACGAAATTTTCTTGCCGAACGAGTTGGCGCAATACCTTAGATCTTTCTATACCCGACACTGCCTATGAACTCCTTCGGCCCAGAAATGTCTACAAGGAATTCCGAAGTTGGGCCCTCAGGTCCCTACAGACTACCATTTGCTTTTAATGCAAAAAAGCTAGTTTTTTTCCTTAAAGTGTACTATGTATGTACTATTTTATTTTTTATTAATTTTTTTTTTTGATATGGGAAAAAAAAACCATGGTGCTGGAATGCCACATTAACGCTAATTCTATGCCTAATCATTTTGCTGCACAATGTAAAAATATAGCAATTCACCACCACGTTGCGCTAATTGTTTAAAAGATGAGGCTGGCAACTATAGAGATTGCTAAGCATATAGGACGCTACTTCAAACACGAACACCACAAAACTGCATTTGTCCTAGCAATCATGAAATTTTTAATTTCCTTCCTCTCCTCTAAGGATTTTCCACAAGTTAATTATGATAATCACGTTTTTCCCATTATTAACCAATACCATAATAAATAAACATATACTGAAAAACGCAAAGTTAAAAATTCCTCCAGCGATCTAATGAATCGAATTAATGATCTCTGAGTTAATTCCTCCAACATGATAACAATCCCAATTTTAAAGCTGAATATATCTAAGAAGAGACATGTGGGATTTCAATTTTCCAAATTATACAAGAAACGTTATAGTTCTTCCCTCAACTAGAGACTAAATTCATTGTTGTCACTGCTAAGCATCCTTAGTAGGTTGATGGCCCGAAAATACTAAGGGCAAAGAACTTCGTAATTGCAATTAAAAAAACAGGGTTGTCCTACTTTTCACTGGTCGACCTATGTACTGGTTGAATAATCCAAGAAAAATCCTAGAAACCCTGGATTTTGTTGTTTATTCAGGTATTCCTGCAAATCGATTAGACATATTAAAGTCTCATGACTTAAGTTCTTACCCTTTACTTCTCATAGTTGATTTCAGCTCGAATTGTGGCCCTCATCCCAAAACATGCAAATCAATCTCTTCTCAAATGTATACATTCCTTTAAACCTGGGCTAGAGCAAAATTTAATTTTCAGGGTCTGAATTCGAATAAAGTGCTAGTGTTCGCTTAAATTATAAATATTATTGAAATACAAAGAAGATTAAGAAAAATGTTGAGTCAAAGCACAACCGCAATTAATAAAAGTAATTTAAATCGTGCTACGTATAAACTAAGACTTCGTTTACTTGAAGATGAAAAGGAACACAGTTCCTCCAAGAAACCCAAATCCAACAAGAAACCACGATTGTAAGCTTTGGAATGTTGCAAAATATTGAAGAAGATAAAGGTAAATGTACCGATAAAAGAGTTAAACGGCACCATATTCGCAAAAGGCACTTGAACTTTTAAAACAGTCAGAATGTACTTTTCAAACTTTTTCTTTCAACAGTTCTGAAGATGAAAGAGAAGTTACAATGTTTCTTGACACTCTTTACCGATTAGATGTATTTATAAACCCTATCCCAAATATCCATTAAGAAAATACAAAATGAAATATACTTTTAAATAAAAAGAATCCGGGCTATGACAAGATATGTGCTGCAGCAATAAGAGCTGTGACTAAAACGAGTGTTAAGTTATTAACTTTGATTTACGCTTACATTTTGAGACCAAAAACCTGCTAACGCGGAGAATGAAATGAAGTCTTAAAAGTAAATAAGTCTTCTATCTTTCCGGAAATTACCGAAAGATGCCTTCTACAAAGTTTGCAGCCAATATCAAATAATAGTAAAATATATCCTGAGCATTAATTTGGTTTTCGCCAAAAGCATGGTATTCCTGAACGGTGAATGCCGTCGAATCGGTTAAAAAATAAGAAGTGCGTTAAAAAATGAACAGTACGACTCAGCAATGTTCTTGGACTTCGAGCAAGCGTTTGATAGAGCTCAAATTTTATCCCACAGGTAACCAACGGATGACTACACCAAAGATATACACATATTATAACACTTATGGGAACAAACGGACAGCCGAAACTTACCTACCAGACGAGCTGAACTTACGTCCTGTACCACTATATACCCTGTCCTACCTATGGTCTCCACCGGCCCATGATTTCGGGTCCGACAACTTGTTTACTCCATCTTCCTCTCATAAATAAAATTTAAATGACCACATTTTCTTTTTTAGGGGTTAATGAAACGAATATAATCGTATTTATTTTTATAAATTTAAAAAAAAAATAGAAGAAAATGTACTTTTATCCTAACACATATTTGTGAGTAACGGTGGCCACAGGAATGAACGAATTTATGCTTTTATTTGCTAAATTTGTCTATAACATCATCTTTTTAAATTTACAAATAATATAAAAAATAATAATATAAAAAATATAATAAATGTCAAACCTTTTATACAATTAAATGGAAAAATTGCTTCACCTTGACGAGGTGCTGTGCTAAATTAGATTTAAAGAAATACTTCGCAAACTTCGCTTTTTCTTCTTATGGCATAAAATCTTAATAAATTAGCAGCTTCCCGTTTAATAAATTTTGACAATGCATTTTTTGGTCTTGTAGTGCTAGCAAGCACTTTCTCCAATGTATTTGATTTTTGAAATTCTGACATCTGTCATCCGGAAAATATACCACAATTGCTAGTGCTTTTTCACATTAGCTAACGCTCATCCGATGAACAAAACATAGCGTCAGAGCATAGCAAAATCTGAACTTTTTAACATTTAAGAGCATTTCGACTGAGGGAACATCTTCCAATCTACATTGAGGGTGGAAACATTTTTTGAAAATATGCTGAACACCTGTATACATTCAACCACAATGCTTTTGCCGTTACATGATAAAAAATACATAAATATATATAATAAAAATATATATAAAACGCAAATGCTTTCTAGGATTTAAAATTTATCACTGACGGTATGGAAAAGGTTAAAAACATTTTTTAGGATCATTTCGGTACTATTTGTTTGTTTATAAATATGGACTCGGATTGCACCAGCAAGATGACTTTCGCTTAAAACGCGGACTTATCAATGCAAGAATAAGCAGGGCCTTCCCACAAGAAGCGAAATATTTAGCACCTACTTAGTTAAAAAAGAAATGCAAGTAACGCTAAAATTAGTCCACCTTAATAATATAGACTCAAATATTCACTCTTTATTTCGTCTGTGTATTTTTGTAAAAATGTCGCATATATAATTAATCAATGATTAGTACAGATCATTAATTGAGTCAATTGGAACATGCTATGTATTTTTTCTTTTGGCTGAATGGAGCTATACAATTAGCATTGGTAAATCGTCCTGAGCACAAACTTTGAAGCGTGAAATGGCAGAGATGAATTCACTTCAACGCAATTCTATCAATACGAACATATTATTAAGCTCAAAAGGTTTAGTAGATTTGAGCATTTTTGAATATACCGTACCGTACAACTACCCACGGTAGCAAAAACTTTTGTATGTCTTAATTATATATGTTATAAAATAATAAAAGTTGCAGTTTTAGTCGTTTTTACACGTTTTCTTTGGTCATCATAAACAATTTTAACCACATCTATTTCTGAAAACATACGACGCGGATCGGACACCTATACGTAACCTTACACCTTATTAAGTCATCGAATTCGGTTATTTTGTTTATCATAGCTTGGAGAAAGTAAAGGTCCTTTTCAGATCATTTTATCTTATTTCTGGTATAAAGAGATCATTTTATCTTATTTCTGGTATAAAGAGAACATATGCAATTTTGGTCAGACAAACGCTGCGGTACGCCTCTATTGTATTATATGATCTACTTCTTGAATCCACCCATTGTGGTCAGGAACAAGTCTTGTTTATCCATTAAGGAATCTGTTCTGCGATCCGCCAGTTTCATTACCACCATATGACAGCAGGATGTTACTTACAATTTTAGCTGCATCGTGGCAAACTGGCAAATGGTATTATTTACTGGCTAACTTTATTAGCTGAGGTAGGCTTTAACGTTCCTACTTTTCATCTGCATTCATTGAAGGAATTGATAAACTTTAAATTATAATTTCGGTTTCAAGCGCAAACTTCAGAAACCAAAACCTTTGAAACGCTTCACAGCCCTATAATATATATGTGTATGGTTAATCAGTATCATATGCCGAATCAATATAAGCGTATCTGCCTGCCCGTCTACATAATGTCCGTAGTAACATTCTCGTGAACGTAACAATGAAGATACCGGCTCCAAAATTTAACAAAAACATTTGAAGTTCTTATGCGTAGATTGCTATTAAAAATTTGATCGAGGAACACGTCCATATCACATCGTAACACACATTTAGTAGATATTTATTCAACATGTTCAGCAATAGTCATGCTTGTGTACTCAAAACCTTTTTAAATTTTAATTGTACTCTCTCGACGTTTGAAATTTTGCTGAAATTGGGATGCTGCCAATATTGGTTTGCTTATCGACCCATTTTCGCACTTCTTCAATATTGTGAAACCGTGTGTCAGCCAAAACATACTGCATCCATCTAAACAAGTGATAATCAGAAAACGCTATGTGTAGTGATTACGCTGGGTACGACAAAACTTCCCATTCGAGATGTGTCCTTGACAGTAATTGCAACAAGTGGCCAAAACGACATTGTCAGTCAATTTGTATGGTAGCCACTTTAGCCACTATTGATCATGTTGTTTGCAATAATATATCGTTCAATTTGTTCATTTGAAGTCAAAAACATCTACAGTAACAGTTCTAAGCGGGCGTAGCACCTCGTAACAGCGTACATTTTGTTAATGCAACCATATGCACAGCAAAACGTTACAGCCCTGAATATTCCGGTTTAATGTCGGTGTGGATGGCTCTCTGGGACCAACACATGACTTTTGTGATTGGAATTGTTGTAATAGACCCACTTTCATCGTCACTCACAATACGCCACCGAGAGCTCTCCTTTTTTTGCTTGGTTCGAAATGGTATTTTCAGTCAATGCGTATGGTAGCCATTTTGCCTCGATCCCATATGAACGTCTAGAAACAGTTGATATATCAACTGCTAAGCTGTCTTTGAGAGTTTCAGTTGGGTTTTCGTTCAACAAGGCTTGCATTGCATTGTCTTCGAACTGCTGTGGTTCTCCAGGCCGTTCTTTGTCATTAATATCAAAATCATGCACTTTTAAACCCTTGAAATTAAGACCGACCATTGGGATGAGATTAAGCTTCTAAAATTGTTTGATTGGCTTCGACAACAGATTTATATATATCGAAGAACAAAGGTCGAAAATGCAATTTTGCGCGCTCCATGATTAGCGTCAGCTTACGCTAAATAAATCAATCAGATTAAATGAAGAACTGTTATTTTAGGCAGAGAAAGGAGAAAGAAAATTGTCGAATTTAATCGCTATGTACACTGGTAGTTCCCATTTTTTTATCGTCTTCATCTGTAGGTGTCGTTGGTCAAAACTTTTCCGAGCAAGAAATGAAAGCTTTTTAGAGGAAAGACGCGACTCCCCGATTATCGTGGAAATAACAGAAAAATTAGTAACATGCATCTTATAAGATATGCTAAACTAAAACTAAGAGCCATTTACAAAATGTTTTGATTTACGAACTGATAGGTGTTATTAAGATGCTCCTTTCTTACATATATAGAGTTAAGGTAGTGCGCGCAAAAGGCTTACCAGAAGGTTAATATGATTCCCCTAATTTTTATTGTAGCTCCAAAAGGTATCGGATACGTAGAAGCCTCAAAACTACTGCCCTGAAATTTAAATTGTAGTACTTGTTTTTGCGAATACCTAAAATTACTACCGGAGTTAATTATCCCAAATAACTGAAATTGTGCAACGTTGACAATGAAAAAGTTGTACTTTATATATACCACTAACAGGGATAAAATATTAAATGTCGTAGAAGACTGCTACACAACCAGCGCTATTGCATATCATAGGAAAATCGTTTTGCTTTCTGACAAGGGACGTGAACCCTTCCTGCCATGCTGTTGTCATATGACCACACAAGTAAACAGCAGGTCGCCGTGCACGAAAAATGCGCCTATCTACTCGGCGATCTTGTGAGACTAGAAATAGATAGAAAATTTGCTCTCCTATCCAACTAAAATGAGACGAGAAATTAATTTCCTTCAAACTCAGCTACATATTAAAAATGAAACCACGCATTTCCATTTTCAAATATTCATATTTTATAAATTTGCATTTTAGTGCTTAAAAGCGACTTTGAAAATGAAATAATTCAAATTAAATAATATTAATATTGTACACATAATTATATTGTTTATTCTAATGATGTATTTAAAATAGTGACTTGTTCATGACAAGTATACACAATAAATGGTTCCGTATAATATTCGTCCAAAATGTTTCCTACTTATATACTGCACTCACATGTGCTCAATATTCAAAAGCATATCTCGTCGAGACCAGGTTTTGAGAAATTTGGAATATAATTTATTTCCCAAATGCGAAATAATCGCATTTTGAAATTCAATATATATGGCATTCACATTGATTTGCACATACTTTCATAAATAGCAAAGAACCGTCGGCATTACTTGTCTATTATCTCTCGGCCGAGCTCAGGTTAAAAGTGCATTTTGACGATTTTTGTTTTTTTCAAAATAAACATTAAAGCATGTCCTAGTAAAATTTATAAAACAGACAATTTCTTCCCATGTAAACATGTTTGGGAACAAATTTATTAAGATTCACCAATTCCTGACTTTCGGTATTTGATTATATAACGGAGCCCTAGCTATAGAATGCATATATTTGAAATCATATTTTGGACGGTTTTGTAGTTCATTCCATGAACTCAAAGTGTTATGAAGCTTCAATGCTTCGCATATTTTGCTTATTATGCCTCATATTACTAAACCTAGAATGGCATATTAAATTTGCTCGGTTCTGCCGGACGAAATGTGTTCAACATTTTTTTACCGGGCTGCTTTTGCGAACATTTCATCCACGACAATATAAATAAATAAGAAAAATATAATCGGTCGTGCCCGAATATTTTATATCCATCACCGTTACCCTAAAAAAGACAAAGAAAGTAATAAAACTAAATTTTCATACTCAAAATAAAAGTTTTTGTCGCATAGTTATGTGGACGTTGTAAGCGTGTCCTTGGAAAATTTTAAGTCACTTCCAAATTTTTTTGCAGAGTTGTAGGCGATATCTTCATTTTCGCTAACGGGAGAGTGTTTACCACAAGTACTCCACAGTTGCGCAAACAGACAAATGGACAGACGAACACGGATATGTTTATATGCATTCCAAATTTGAAACTAGCCAAGAATTTATATACTATTTGGGGTTGTTGAAGCTTTTTTTTGCACCCTATAAAGGCATTGAAAAAACAATTAAATTTTGGTACAATATAATATTGGGTAGGCGCGCTCAATTTTTTCCATTTTTGCACAAGCACTGCACCATCGCCAATAGAATACGCATTCAAATTTTCGTGCTGTTATTTCCTGGAGTTTATGAGTAACGAGTAAAAAACCTACTTTTTATTCCTTTTGAAAAACAGAGGTGTTCTCAGTTTGCGTGGTACTGTGAACGTGTCATTTGACTGATTTGGGCCATTTTCAATGCTTGCTTTTCAAATGTGCGTCCAAGAACTTCCAATGTTTCTGCCAAATTTGAAATCGATAACTTCGTTTTTGCGACTAAGAAAATTTTTAAAACAGACATCGCACGGACGGATCCACACGCAGATGCTTAAATCGATTCAGGATTTAATTCCGATCAAGAATATATATATATACTTTGTAGGTCTTCTGATGCTTCCTGCATTGCGTCACAAACGTTTTGACAAAATGAATATACTCCTCATCCTTCGGTGATCGGTGTAAAATTAATTTCCATTTTTAAAATTTCTCCATGAACTTCGGTGAAAAGAAATATTTTTCTATATTGAACGTGGAGAATTTCGATGAGGAGGGGCAATTTTTTGAATCCACTACTATAAATATATTCTTACAAAACAAAATGGTTGTATGATAAAAAACGGGTCTAATTTTTACGATTTCATGATAAAAATGGTCGAAAATAATGAGTTCACATATAAGTTTACCGCAATACATTTAAACCACGTCAGCTTAATAAGAATTCACATATAAAGAGGAAGATTATGTGACAATAAAGTTCTATCTTTGGTGCTTTACGACGAAGGTATGCGAATATAGTCTTGTGAGAAATAGTGCATGATATTTACTGACTCATCTTACATGAATGTAACGTTTTAATTCGTTTATATATGATTTTTAGTAACTTAAGCAACTATATCTGTACTTCTGAAAAGCGAAAAATGCTTTATTTTCTTCGCAACTGTGCCAGTTTTCGAAATAATGTGCTCATAAAAAGAAATTTGGGGCCATGCTTGTTTTTCAGATACTGGCCTGAGGTCGTGGTCATGATATAAACGGATGGCTAGGGAGATGGCAAACGAACGGACATAATTAAACTGTTGATAAATTCACCGCTAATTAAGGCTTTTGGGAAAAAGGAAGAAGTTAATTTTTTAGAAAATTAATTTCTTTCATTGGCTCAATAGATACTCTGATTTGTGTAGAATATGGTGAAAAATGTTTATTACATGGAAGAAATTTGTCTCTTGAAATTTCGTGATTTTACCCAAGCAGTCTGCAAAAAATACCTATTTCAATGAAAAATCTGCTAGAAAGCTATTAGTTGACCGTTGATTTCTGAAGCTGCTAGTCTTTTAACACTTTTCTTTAGAAAGTATTTAGTTCACTTAAAAGGACTTCTGAACAAAGATACGTACGTTGAATGAATATGATGCTGCAGGCAATTCGAAAAAAGTCGTTACTTTTGCCAAGGAATTAGAATTATGTGATGAAGATTTTGTTGTTATTTCGGAATTCATCTATGGAATTATAAATTTTATTGCCATTGTCTTTGTCATTACATAGCACGTGACGTTTAAAACATGCGATTCTGTCTTCCACATATGTAGCAATAGCCATATTTTCAAGAAATAAACCTGTGAAAGAGAAGGAATAGATGAATATAAAGGCCCATTTTATGGTCCCGTAATTACAAATTTATGAGAAAAATAATAAAAACTTCATGATAATAAAAAAAAAACAATTGTATAACACAAGGCAAACTTTCAACCACGTATTTCTCGAACCCCGATCCAAATTTTCGATAAGAGAATTAGTATAATTTTTATTCTTCTCACTGAAATGTTTTACAATGTCTTTAACACTACGTTCACGGGATGCGTCATTTTGACACATTTAAAAGTTTATAAGAAAAATTACAAAAACCGTTTGCAGTTTTATTTTATCTCTTGTACTGACTTTTTATCCATTGAACGATGTAAATATATATGAGCCTATTTTCTGAATCAGAGAATGAGACAAATATTACGAGGTCGTCCAAAATTCGGATGCATTCTGTGGTACAGAAATATCGGTCGATGGACGAAATTGGAAGTGGGTGGATATAGTGGTCGATATCCTATCCACAAAATCTTCAAAGACATTGCTGAGCCTACTGGATACGCAAAACGAAATGTGACGGTAGTAACGTAAGCAGTGCTTTTCATTTGATTATAACCAAAAACATGATAGAACATATAAAGAGTTGTACTGAAGAAGAAGCATATCGTGTTTTGAAAGGAGATTCGAAGATTTCAACCACGAAGTTACTTACGTTTATTGGGATTATGTACGCTACAGGAGCGTATGAAGCAAATTCGCTAAATGCTCTTTATTTGTGGTCCAAGGAATGGAGACCAGCTTTTTTTTCTAATACAATGCCCAGAGATGAATTCATGCAAATTCTTCGATTCGTCCGATTTGATAAAAAAAAGGGAACGATCTAAACGTTTACGCACCGACAAATTTGCAATGATATCCGAAACATGGAATCAATTTATACACAATAGCCAATGCTGTTATAAACCGCACGAGAATATTTCAATAGACGAACACGTGTTACCTACTAAATCCCGCTGCAAATTTACACAATATATGTCAAATAAGCCGCACAATTTGGCATAAAGTTTTGGTTGGCAGTAGATGTTCCATCTTTATACGTTATAAATGGATTCCATTACTTAGATAAGGATGAAACGCGAACTTCAATACCCTTGGGCGAATTTGTAGGTTTAAAGTTAGCCGAACCATATCTTCATCAAGGATAATTTTTTTACCAGTATTCGTCTAGCTGAAAAATTAATTGCAAAAAAAAACAGTTTAGTTGAAACTATTCGAGCCAACAAGAGAGAACTTCCAAAGCCAGCAAAAATCAAGAACGATAAAATGAAGTTGTGTTGTTTAGAAAATTATAAATCAGGAAAATGCATGCTCACTATATATAAAAGTAAGGCAATTCTAAACGTGCTGTTATTAAGTACTAAGCACATTTTTATAACAAGACAAACATACCCCAGAAACAACAGAATATTACAATGAGACAAAGTTTGGAATCGACGTAGTTAACCAAATGGCTCGCAAATATACCACCAAAGCAGCATATTTTCGATGGCCGTTGCAGGTGTTCTTCAACATTTTAGATTTAGCGGCACTAAACAGATGGATCTTATAAAAGGTCAAAATTATCTAGCAAGAATTTTCTATTTCGGTTGGCCAAAGAGCTTGCAGAAAGAGAAAAGAAAAAATACTAAAACATAGATTATAATCACCTGTCACCTAGTACTTCGGAAGAATGCAAAACTTGCCAAATTGGCTTTTGTAAAAGAAGCAGGAAATGTGAAAAGGTTGTTTGCCGAAAGCGTACAAACAAAATTAAGTATTTCTGTAAAAGATGCGCGAAATGAACGTTGAAATAATATATAATAAAATTATTGGATAATAAAAACTTTCATTAAATATATATCTAATATTTTCATTTTTTACTTATAGTGTATAATTACAATGCGTTCTAAGTGGCGTTCATGCCTCAAATTGACGTGTGTTCGTAGAGATAAATATATAAGAAACGTCCGTGAATTTAGTGGTAAAATAAAATTCTGAAGAGCAGCATGTAGGAAATTTTTGGTAGATTAATTTAACCTTGGGTTATCAACAAATTAAGAGCCGTTTTTGCCAAAAATTTACATTTCTCGTTCAAATATCCAGTCATAAACAAGTACATTGTATATATGTTTTTTCAGACATTTTATAGGCAGCAGAATACTTTAAATAAAAGATGCCTCGCGGGAATAGTTCCGGTGCTACCATTTCTTCTGTGATAAGAATAATAAGAGTATTGTATGTAATATCTTGAATAATCTTGAATAAATAAAAATATCCCCCGTTGTTCGTCCGACTAAAGCTGTACCGCCTATTGCAAAAACGCTAGTGGTTGCAATAATTGGCTTGTGAACTCTTATTTGATGGCTAGCTGCAGATGAAGATTGAATATGACGAGAATATTGCTCCTTTAGCCATTCAATAATAAAATATTTTTGATATCCGAAAACTGCCTGATCATAATCTAATTCACAATAGAAGCGTATATATAGAATAAGTTCATATGATTGCGGAGAATCCGCGGCCAACGGCTAATGTACAAGATAATCGAATATCTTATATAATTTATATTAAAGATATTAAAATGAACGAAGTTTGTTTAAAAAAAATGTTGAAGCAAACCGATCAATAAAAATAGTTTTTCTGACCTTTACTTATTGCCATAAGTTAACACAATTTCTGTATATAGTATACAGCACTGTTATTGCTGTAGAGCGTGCATATAAACCCTCTTGAAGCAAGAAAGTGATATTTATATGATGTGAAACCCACATGTGCTCGCATAAATAAGTCCGCAAACATCTGGCTGTTATTGGGAGTTTAACATCGGCGGAATTTCAAAGTTTTTAATTTATATTACGACTCTTTTTTCCTCATTTACCTGTATCTGATAGGTTAATTATACATACATAGCATTACGTTTGAGGTGTAAAAAATAAAGAAAAAAAAGAATGCCGACCTCAAAATAAACGTAAGAATGTACAATTACTGTAATTGTGTATGTTATGACATTGCGCATATAGATTTAAGAACAATAAATGCACAAAATTGTCAGTCTCGGTTTATACGTGGTGTCAATTATCAAATACTCAGAGAAGAAATAGAGTAAGGAACTTTGCATGCAATTTACGATAAAGAAGATAGTTTCAGTAAAGAATAAATGCTCTTTGCATATATGACATGTGTCATCTTGCCTCCAAAGCAAAATTATATTTTTATTGGTGGGTAATAAAAAATCGGTTTATTCCATCAAAACCACTTTCCGTTATTGTTACTTTTGAATACACAAGATAGGTCGATAGAGTACGATAACATCTGCCTTATGTCCTGCACTCTGCTCGTTATAAAAGACCAACCTACCAACCGTGCAATTGAGCTGCAATGTGGTGATAAGACTTTCTGCTGGACGTGAATATTACAACGTTTTTTGTAGTCTCGATTATGAGATCGCGGCGATTAATTTTACTTTTACTATAAGTGGAAGTGAGTTTGTGTGACGTCTGGAATAACGCATCATTTCCTTACTGACTTGGTTTCCGTTAGTGTTAAACAAACGTACATAAATTACCTTAAAAAGACGTAAAATATTACATCTACAATAACTGACGGCATAACAAAGCATAACAGTTTTTTACTTGCAGCTAAAGGCTATATTTATTTATGGGGAAAGTGCTTATACAGTTTATGGGATCAATCGTCTTGATTTCCCATTGCGTAGACGCTTAGTGCGTTGCTTTCTAAAAATTTGGATGTGATAGCGGCCCAGATAATAACATTTATCTGCTTCTTTCGAATTATTTTAAAAAATTAACAATAATTATCCAACAAATTTAAGCAGAGACTTGCTATAAGTAATTTTTGCATTAAGAAAATGTTCCTTAGCTATGAAGCTATACTGATTGATCTACTAGAAAGTTGCTTGAACTAATTTTTTTGAATATGCCCGGAAAAAAACGATGGAATTCAAATATTGTCCTTTATCGATTCTCGATTATGTTTCTCCTATAGAACAATAATTACATTATTATATTCATTATTCTAGTTAACTAGTGAATTAATATTTTCTCAATCATTATTTCGCGTTGAATATTTGGCAATTGACTTGAATAGTTGTGACAATAATAATGAGTAGATAACTATTATTATTATAAGTTATAATTGTAAATAAAGGAAAATAATAATTGGGTGAAGATAAAACAAGTAAAAGCATTATATTGGTTAAGGGGGTACCACCAAATGCCCTACACCAGTTCGGTTAATACATCCGATCCGAATCATTTTTAACAACATTCCTCCTTGAGATTTTTCAATATGTATTTTGTCGTCCAAATATTTAGGCCGTTGCTAGTAGCTAATCTTCTGCAAAAATATAACCATTTTACCACAAATTCCACAAATTTTCGGAACTAATTCCAATGAATCGCCTAACGCATGGTGATATATTATCGTAACGCTTCAATATATACACACATGGCGTATTGTTAAAAAAACCCTTCTGCTTTCTCTTGCTTGCAAAATTACATTCATCAGATAGCTCACAATCATACAAAAGTATGGGCATTAAATATACTATTTCTAATAAGTAGCGAATTTTGAAGGGTGTTGTCGAATATTGCGGCCAAAGAGATCTTAGAATACTGTAGATTTTGTGTGCCCAGAACAGTGTGTTATTAAAAATAACATCCAGAATGTTAGCAGTCTTTAGTATCTATATTCATTATTTTTTCGTGAAGTAAAACACATTTTGTTTTGTTGGAATTAACAATAAATCCGCTTGACAACGTCCAATGCTCTTCGAACAGTTTTGTTTGAATACAGCATCATTCATTGCGTGAATCCTTGATTTTATATAAAGCTGCATATCATCCACATACATTTGGGAACCACAGTGTTCAACGCAGTTAGGCAAATCATTACAATGTAGTCGGTACAACAGCCGGCCAAATTTTAATCCTTGTGGTACATTTCGTTGCCTTGGAATGGATTGGATGCGAAGTTGCTGCCTTATGCGAATCAGCTCGTAAGGTAAGGTTCGCTAAGTGTTATTGCCGTGAAGAAGATATTAGAGAATCTGTTGAGCGTTAGAAACAACGTCTTATGACCCACCGTACCAAAAGTCTTTGGGTTGCAGTTTTCGAGATATTTTAATGAAATTGAAGATCCTTCACTCAACTCCTCAAGTCAAAAAGATCCTTTAAAACGATGAATCTGTGTAAACTCTTCCACAACGAAAAACGTTGCCATTTAACTTTCTTAAAAAAATTTTTTTCTCAGGAACTGCTAACAACGTTAGGTAAATAAATGTTGCGAATTAAAATAATTCTTTAAGTTCGCTTTACCCAGGCTTATTCAAAATTAGCAACCAAAATTATAACACGTCAAACATTTTTGTAATGTTATTAAAAATTACGGCATCTGTGTTCAATATTTATTTTTTTTTTTCGTTTCAAACATGCTTAAACAAATGAATTTTTGTTTGACTTTTTTTTACAAAGTTTGCTTCTATTAGACACCTTTGAGAGAAATATGCAAATAAGTTAACGGGGTTGATTGTTATATTAATAAGACCGTCAAACAGAAATAACGTTGATGATCTGTGGTGGACTGTGGTACAATATTTACCGTCCGTTAAAAAATAGACAGTTAGGTAGAAAAATATACAATCACGTCTCGTAAGTTCATCACTACTTTCAATGTATGTCCATTTGTGTTGCACAACTGTCCGTGCAACCCTTGCTTTAATAGTTCCTTGTCATTTTAACCATTCTTTTGATTTTATGTTCGTAAGTGAGTATTTTTTTAATGTAAATAACCGACAAAGAGATCAAAACAAATTTTTATAACACCTTGCGTGATCGCGTTGTATATATACTCCAACATAAAGAAATCGTTGCATTTGCTCTTTACCACCCAGTAATCTGCTTCCTGCTCTTAGTAGAAATAACATATGTGCTTGTGTGCGGATTGTTAAATGCGAAGTCACTGCAGTTGTTCTGGTAGAACATACCAACAACAAAACTAAACTCGCGCATATGCCTATTTCTACATTTAGTTTGTATAGAAAAACATTTTCAATTTCAACTGATGCCTGCAAATTTTTATTCGTTTTCATATATTTCCCTACCTTTTGTATGTTTCCATGTGCAAGTATTAAAACATCTTCGCTTCGGGCGTACCTTGTTTTATCCTGTCTTTACTTTAGCTAAAATTTTTTTGCAATTCCTAAATTCCATTTATAAAATGAAAACTGTCTTAAGTTATTCTTCCAAATTAATTTCATCGCCGTCAAAACGCTCAAATAACCTTCCTGTTAACAGTTTTTTTTGACATTGGCGCGAGTTTTTTTGGTCTTAGTTCGGCTTTTGTATGACATTCCCTCGGTTGGTCGGTTGCTTGCACTCAAATTTATTTGAAGCTCGTTTTGTAGATAAATAGTATGGACAAAAAATTGGAAGACTATATTTTTTTGAAATGCCCGCGCTATGATATCGATGTGTACGAATTTTTGGAAGATTGGTTTAACTGTTGTGAGAAGCTGTTGGAATAGTAATTGCAGCTTTGTTTCTTTTAAACGATCTTGCTGTGGACAATTTTTAGAATGGAAAAATCTGTTGAACAGAGAATTTGCGTCAAATTTTTTCAAAAAAATGAAATTAAGTAAATTAAAAGTGATGCAAAAGTGTTACGGTGATGAGTGTTTATCAAAGATCATAAGTTTTTAAATAGTACAAATCATTTAATGAGGATCGTGAGCCAATCGAAGACGAACCTCAACTACTCATGAAAATATCACCAAAAGTATGTCAACTTCTGATTGACACAAAGATACTTTGTAGAAACCGTTGGTCTGTCAAAACAATCAATACAAACAATTTTCAAGAATCATTTGGGCTGGTCTTGCGTGCCAAAAAATTCGAGCTTGTTTGAAAAACAACGTCGTGCTGAAGCGTCAAAAGAAATGCTTTCTATGACTGAGAAGGACCTAAAATGTATAATTACTGCTTGCTGATGGTGCGGAAACAGCTTCGCAATCTAGTGAATATCGCGCTACAGGTGACAAACAGAACAGACAAAATCCCTGTCAACAAGATTGCTTAGACAAAAAAAAAAGCTGCTATTACTGATCCAACAGGGCACCGGTCTCCTTCAAAAAAAATGTACACATGGATATCAAACGGGTGTATTTTAAAACAGTATAATCTCATTAATTTTTGATCACAGTTTTTTTTAAAGGGACCGGAGATCGTATTTAAATTTCTAGATTCAATGCAAAATGTATATATGTATTTTATGAAATATTTTCTGAACTTGATCAGCTTTCCGTTCAGTAACAATATACATAGTACCGTTATAAGCTAACTTTATTTTTACACATACTGGCTATGTAATTTCATCTTAATAAATCTCGCGGCTTTTACTTATTTGCAAACATCAGTTCAAATCTGGAAAACTGTTTCAAATAAATTATTTTATTTATATTCTGAATATTTATTTGTTATATATCAGGTTTTTTTGTTGTTTTTTTTTTTTTTCTTTTATTTAAAAAGCAAAAACGATGACTTCAATTACTGCTAACTAACATTGTTCAATTTTTAACTTTACGAGGGCCCCGCGTAATTTCGTTAATCTTTATATCGGCGACTACAACATATTATTATAATTTTTACTTTTCTTATCTAAAAGTAATAATCAAGTTTTCTATGGTAACATATATGCATAAAACACTCTATACATGCAACAGACAGAGATCCGAAACACGATGAATATATTCTCTGTGAACATATGCAACACCATGTCGAAATTGACTTATGTAGCGCAGAGTTAAAATATGATAAGAAGTTTGTATTCTCGTTCGTCTTTTTTAGTTTGTAATAAATGCTGAATGTAAGCAAACAATGCATTTGCATTTTGGCAATTTTCCTATAAACGTTACAAACAACATCTATCACTGCGACAAACAAAGCTATAAGCAGCAAATATTACCTGTTTGTAGCATCGTACTGCCAAAACCCTCTATACATAAATTGCACCAGATCTTTTATCGACTTGACAGTTTCGACTGAAACCGTTTAATATAATATAATATAAATAAAGTCATTTTGTTTTTTTCTTCTTCCTTAACATGGCACACTTGCATCAGAGATATACAAGGGATTGATGAATCAGTCTAGATTAAGTCCTCCAGGAAAACGTTTTCTCGTCGAAAAGTTTCTTGAAGCAAATAACGCAACGTACTTAATACATGATAAATGAAAAGTATGAAAAGCCAGCATTTTCAGCAATTCTTCTGTATATAAAACGATTTATTTTAAATAAATATTATATTTGTATGCAATAGTTAAAAACTCTTAGAAATCTTGCTAAAACGAAAGGCTACGTTTGTCGGAAATAAAATAATAGTCGAATTTACGCAGGCACTAACTATCTCCAACAAATTGTTTGTTATCGCTGTGGTTGGCGCAACTAATAATGCGAGAAGATTAAGAAAACATCATATTCGTGATGTTCCATAGCGACAATAAGTGCCAAATAACAATAAGTAAAAAAACATTTTTAAGGCAAGTTACACGTTATGCTAGCAGAACTAGTGCGACAAAACCTTCCCCGTCTGTGTACGCAGTAAGCTGTTTGCAATAACTGTTTATAATTTTTCGTTCGATTTGTCAGCAAAAAATTTATGGTCTTTGCAACAGAATTTGCCATACAAAGTCGTTGGAGATTTTCAGGAAGGTCGACCAAAAACCATTGAATAAGAATCGCAAAGTGACTAAAAATTAGTTTCTTTTTGGTTGACGATTCAATTGACGATTCAAAGTTGATAATTCAATTAGACAAGCGTCAACAAAACCAAGACGACGTTGCTGTAAATAGGCGTTTAATTATGAGGAGATAAGGCAATATGTTAGTATGTTTTTCTTACCTATCTACCGTTTCGCCATGTTTCCAAAAGTCGAATATGCGCTACGTTGAAGGTAATTTGAAGTAACTCAAAATGAGTAGAGAAAATGCCTAAGAAAAATTCTTCGATTTAAGTGAAATCATAAACAAGTTGATGATTCAACAAATAATATGTTTAATTTTTTTGGTTGGAAAATGGTAGGTGTCGTGAAAGGTCTTCAACAAATTATGAATCTCTCTTTAATAAAAAAAAAAAAAAAAAAAAAACAGGCAAGCGTCGGAAAGTAAAGTGACTGCACAACTTCGCCTGACAAAACTTCCTCAGTTTTCTTTCTTTCGCGTCGGCGAATTGTAAAAACATATAAAATACTTATAAAACTCGAGTTGTATTTACGCTACCAAAGTGTAGGATTATATTAGATTTGACTTTCTTACAAATACTCTTCGTTGATATTTTCTAAAACCGTAGTATTGTGAATCAATTTAGTCAGGTCGGTTGGTTCGCCCTTCCTCCTGCTATTGTTCGAAAATATAGTTGGTGCTATTTTAAGTTCAGGAAAAATATTTGCGACGACCATATGAAACAATAAATGAGTACAATGGGTTTGCATAAGTGCCACCAAAAGGTTTAGCCGAGGGTAGCTTTCTAACATATTTAGGTAATTTTTTAAATTTCTGATTTGATTTTCAGTTCCTCTGCCAATTTCCGTGTTTTAGCTACTGTGAACGAATGCAGAAGCCAAGTCTGTTCATTTTGAAACTTCATGTGTAAAAACTAGATAAATACTACATACCAAGTTTTCGATTTTTATGTTCATTTTTGCGAATGTGAAAATTTCAATGCAAGAGAAGCGGACGATGTGTAAACCACGAGGAACGCTGATAATTACTAAAATGGGTTATAAAACGACCAAGCTCATTTTATCATATACAAAGAAACTGAACGTAAGAAGCATGGCCATACGGAAAAGGAGCACGCTACTCATTCGCGAAAACGCATTATTATAGCTTGCGGTTAGCGTTAGCCGTCAGTGACGCGTGTGTAACAAATGTTTAAATAACAAATGATAATATTGCCAATTAAGAAAATAATATAAACCAACAAACTCAACTTGGATCTTATTCGCTTATAAAGGTAAAAACGTGTCTAGGTTTTAGTGTTCGTTGTCTATTAATTGTGGTTTTAAAACAGCCGCAAAGCTATAAATTTTTATTAATAAACTTAATTGTTAAAACATACATTAAAGGGAATACACATGCTTAAATGCAATCGAAGTACACATATTATCTTTCTATACTTCAACGAACAAATAATAATAATATTTCTGATGTACTTTGACGAGAAACAAAAAGCACAGGGGCAGTTGTATTCGACTCCATTCAAATACTTGCATACGTATGTCACATTAAAAAAAAAAGTATGTTTGGTTTAGTCAAAGGTTATTGTAAAAATTTGGGCGTTGTTAACCAATGTAATTGAAATAACGTGTGTGGAATATAGTTAAGCTTCAGTATGAGAGACGTATAAAATAAAATGAAAGCCTTTCATTATTTTATGTAAAAGATTTAATCATTTTATTTCATCCTTTTATTCGTTTAATGATACTTCACCCGGAACTTCTGGGAAAATCGAAACTAAGCCAGTAAATTTTCAATTTTCAAGTTCTTCTCGAAAATAAATGTTAAACAGCTAGGCTTCTACAAAGTGTTGTATTGGATTAGCTTCAAATATGAAACCTTTTATGCTTTGCTTTGCAGATGTATACTCTCAAGTGGAGTGAAGATAGCCCACCAAGGTACCCCAGATTTTTTAAGGTTTGTGCCTTTACTGAAAATATGTTTGGTAAGTTACGGGTTATCACGAAGTAAAGAAAAACAAATGAAATAAATATTAAAATTAAAAAATATAAGGAAGCAAGCACATACAGACCAAACTAAGACTTTAATAACACGAAGTCAAAAAATCCAAGGCACTGCCACAAACTCTCATGAAAGAATGCAATGTCCAAATCGAGTTATAACAATTTTCAAAGACAAAGGCGTAATTACACATTTTAGATACATCTGGACAAATGCTGAAACCTATCATAATAACCTAATTTCATTACTATGTCCAGAGTTTATCACCGCCAAAATCGGCTCAAATATGCCCCCCCTTCCCCCCCATATAAATAAAACACTAAATTAATTATAAAGAGTTTTAACAAATTTACTCAAGTGCAGTTCTTTGATGTGTTTTAAAGGACGCTGAAACCTGTCACAAAAACCTACCATTACTACTATGTTCAGTGTTTATCATCTGTATATACATATATATAATATTACCTTATATGAAGTTTTATCAATTTACATAATGTAAGTTTTCGCTAATAGTATACATACGCTATATGGCAAACAGTAACAAAAAATTTCGCTTCTAATTTTTTATAACATCAACTACGATTACTTTTTTCGTTTATGTTTGTATGTGTTATTCGTGTTTAGTTTTTCTCATCATTTCGTTATTCTTTCAATATCGTTCAATTAACAATTATCTTAGCAGAGGCGCGAACCAAATGTGAAGATAACCTAAAGACAAAAGTTTGAGCTACATAGAGTTGGCTAACTTCACTCCAGTAGTTTTTAAAAATTGTTTGCAGTAAATAGATAGTAATTTCAGCATGTAGAGAGGCTCGTTACTTAAAAAATTAAATTCTGTGTTTTTTCCGAACGCCTGAAAATGGTATCACCTTCTACGCTTTAAATTGTCAATATATTATTTGACTTGATCATTCTAAACGCTAGAACGGTCTCTCCCCAGACTAATATCGGATACACACTGACTTTTTGAACCTTTTTGCATAACGGAAATAATTAGATCAGAGACCAAAAAGTGCGTATATTGTAAAGGCACACGTATAATATACCTTTGAATTATAATAACATTTCCACTCTCGAAAATTAAAAAAGAAGATTTCACAGTATTCTTTTCGGTAAGTCGTACAAAAAAATCTAAGCATTTTCAGATTGGGCTTAACATGACACTGTCACAAAGTTCTATAATAATACTGAATTTTGCACAACAGTTAAGTTCATTTTCGACCTAAGCAGTATAAGTTTTTATGTCGCATATGTAGTAGGTCATTGTCACTGAATACAATAACAACACATCTCAACTTTCATGATCGCATATGCGAAATTCTAAATATGTAAACGTTTAAGGAGCTATCGTTTGTAAGAAATTTGTGTAATCGTAGAAAAGAAACAATTCTAGATGGTGGTGTAATCCATTGAGGTAATTCTAAGGGTTTTCACTAGGCAATGGTGAGTTGTTTAACACATCTTATAAGTGCATATAGACAAGAGTACAATAACAAAATAAGAGTTATCGTTTACATGTATATGCTCCTCCCCAGCACAATTTCGAAATTCTCTAGCACTGTTAAAGAATGCGAGAAGTATAAAAAATGGTGGTGGTGGCATTTTTATAATTTTCGGCTCAGTAGTGTGTTCCGATCCCTTCGTTTAACAATGAATACATTTGCTTCTTTCATACATTGCTCCTTGCCTCACCTGAGCATACATACGTATGGTTGCCTGTGGCATAGAATTCAACCATTGTTTGTATGTGTATATTTATTTATTTATTTATGCCCAACTTCACACTACATTAGCATTAGAATTGAAAAAAAAGTGTCATACACATACAAAAAATTTTACTGAACAGAAAAAATGTGATGGACGCTCTCATTAGTGTGTCCAGCCAATGCAAAATTAGGGTGTGTTTTGGTTCTCAAAAGGTTGTTGGCTGGCTACAGCAATGGAATAAGAAAAAATCAAGAGAGAAAATAAAAAAATTTATAGCAAAAAAGAATAAAAGAATATATTAGCAATTTATTATCAGAAGTGCCGCTGTATTCTCTTAAACTCTTGTGAACGCGACTACTAACGTTTGTTTTTGCCTACTTTTTATTCAGAGAATTAAGAACTCATCGTAATGGTAAGTGTTAGTAATGACTATGGTAGCCGGTGCTATCGCTAAGGGTTTATGATTTACTCTGTTACGATTTTGGTTGCCCGGAGAAATAAAGTGAACGAAAGGATTAAATGATTATTAGCGATTGTTTTTTTAAATGAAATTATAATGAAATTAATTTGATCAGGATTGATCACAATGCGATTTTCCATAAGTTAGTTAAAGGTATAAACCATTTTTTGTTTAAAATCAATAATAAAAAAATCAACTTTTTTTGCACTGCAGCTTATTAAGGATATCGCTTTCAAATAGGTCTCAAATATTCTCTATTTGTGTCATGTACTCTTTTGTATACAAAAATGTACCGACAAACATACAAAAGTTTTGACGAATTTGCTTGGAAGCAAAGTTTGCACTACACGTGCGCACTTGCGCACCAAACTTCACCCATGGAGTCACTTATTGATCTTCGGATTCCTGAGTTTAGACGATTCACAAAATAATGAAAAATGCTGCTAACTTTTTCCAGAGCTTATAGTTTTATAAGTATACGATCTGTGATTTTTTGCCAAAAATAGGTTAATTTCACACGAGAAATCTACGTCGCGAAAAATATATTACCTCTATTTAATTATGATAGGTTTATGATAAAGTCATAGAATATTCTTACTTACGTGCATAATGTCAAAAGGAAATGTAGCCCGCCATATGTAAAAATTAAGATTGCTTTTTTTAAGTTTGTGCCAACTTTCGATCGAGTCTTTTTATCCTTTCTTCTGTGATGTGTTAACCACGATGAAGTGCTTGATTTGGAACGAACAAAAACTTATTCAACCGTTTATGCACAAAGAAAAAATGTCATTCGCTCGCATAACGAACTTAACGAACGAAGAGTCTTTCTATTTACTTTCGTTACTATTTTTGTAGAGAGATAAGCGTTATTTATAATTTTATTGAAGAGTAAATAGTTTATTTATGGTGAAATAGCGATGTAAGGCGTCCTCTGGTAGAGAGCAGCGACATTAGGTAATAAGCTAGTAAGAGACAGAAAGAAATAAAATAAAAAAAGGGAAAAAGAATTGCTTGGAAAGCAGCCAAGTCAACGCTAGCATAACATACAGGCTGGCGAAACAAAACTGCCGTCAGTCAATTTTCTTTATTTTACTAGTCAGCCTAGTGGTGGCTTAGGTGTAAAGGGAATTTAGGGGAAACATGTAAAGATGACCATTGTTGTTAACTCATTCTGCTTATCTTTTGATGTTTGTAGTTGCGTACATGTGTCTCACGGTCTCTGAAATATGCAAAATGTCAAATATTTGCGGTTATATTATAGTGTTTTGTTACAAATGGTTTAGTGTTTACTACAGCTCATGTTACCTTACTAATCGAAATTTTCTCAAGACGGTCGAATATTTGTCACTTGATGCTTAATTAATCTCACTCAGATATTATCTCGTTCGTTCCACAGTTTATAACCAAAATTTCTAGATTGGCATGTGTACTATAAAGCCAGATGGTGAATATAAGACGAAGCTTGAGTTCCCAAAAATGAACCTAGGTATTATAAACACAGTTTGCGTAAACTGTCAAGAATGATCTTGATGCTTAGTTTCTTTTACGTATTTTTATCTATACGATGCATTGTTCTACATTGTGATTGAAACAAGCTAATTATGACTAGAAGCGATGTATTTTGTTGTAGTGTTTTTTGAAGCTTAGTTGTTTTTCTCCAAATTTTTATTGTTCAACATGCCTTTAACAATTGAAAAAATAAAATTTCTTAAAATTGACAATCGATTAAAAAATTTATAACCCATAATTTGTAAAGAGAAACGAACTTGAAATTAAATGGAGAGAATTTGTCTTATTAGAAGTTACACGAAGAAGATGCTTGTACAAGTATAAGAATGAAGTAAACAAGTAAGAAAATTATGTTCGCCGTAAGATGAAGGTTGGATGTTCATCATGTTAAATTCAGTTGATTCATTTATTTATTTTTTCGCCCATGAATTCACCTAAAATAAATTAACAGTTGAATTTAATTCACTATTCTAATTCACTATTATAAATTATAAATAAAGTAGAATTAAATATTATGCCTAAACTATTGGAGACTATTAAAAAAATTAACAAAAACTTAAAAGAATAAAATTCATGTGTAAATAAAAACATTGGCTTCTAGAAAAACGGTTAGCAGCGTTGAAATTGATCTTACTGCGGGCATCCCAATAGTACCGTTTATTAGCTATATACCGTTTATTCACTTTGTTGCACACAAAATTGTGGTACATATATCGGCAGCAAATCTATTATTCCAAAAACCTATTCGTTCAGGAAACAATTTTTTAATTGAAAACAAAATAAAAAAATTCTCAAAATGTATAATTTTTTAAAAAAGGCTCGTGGCGGTTTGATTAAAAAAATTATTATTTTTTTGGAAAAATCGTTTATAAAATTGGCTAACCAATTTAACGACCGCCTAACTACTTCAATAGAGATTGTTGGTATGAAACTATATTTGAAACCCGAATCTAAGTTGTTGAGATTTGAAATCATTAAACATACAGCATTTTTGGAAATTATAGTTTCAGTTCGGTTTAAATATAAAGCGATCGTGACCCAAATTGAGGCTTTTGCAGTTTCCAAAAAAAACAGCGCAAGCACACAAGCAAAAATTTGAAATAAAAATATTTGAATTGTGAGGAAGTTACTAGAATATTCAATGCATTCCAAAGTCAAATTAACCTTTTACACTTTTCTGTTTTATTTTTTTTTTTTATGTTTTGTACAATATTTTCAATGTACATATCTTTTTTACCTCGACAGAATTTTCAATTGTCACGTTTACTATCTAATATGCTTCACATACTAATACTAATAGATGATACTGAAGGAGCCGCAGAGCGCTGGGTTTCATTCCGGATCCCATATGATGTAATAAATTATTTGTAATAGCATCACAACATTTTGAAAAGCAAGATTTAGCCTAGCCCTGCATCTACACTACATGCAAGGCTATTGTTTTTGTTTTTTGCAATCAGCGGGGTACAGTGTAATACCATTCTTGAAGCACACTAAAATAATACATGTCGATCAGTTGTACTTTTATTGTTAGCACACATCGAGTACATATCGGTAGATGGCTCAAAGAGACACTTTCATTGTCTCTTCGCATCGCGTCTTACGAATTCTACCTATTGTTATGGATAAAAAATAAGCTGTCCCCATTCCGGCATTAACTCAGAGTACACCATTTTTCTCTTTCAACGTACATACTAACTGCACGGAAAATAGGCAAATTCGCTAATACGCTGAAAATGTTTTCTCTATTCATATATTTCTTAAAAAATCGCATCACCTGTGTTCGCTGGAAAGAAAATGCTAACTTCCAAGTCTGTTTATGCGCTATCAGTGATTTAAAAACACATACGCGTTCTTTATTATTTATGTTGTGTCATGTTTATATATTTAAACGGCATAGACTCCTTTTTTTGTTCGAACCAAAATTGACATTTATCCTGAATATTGTTAGGCAATTATCATGTAAAATTATGTAGTTTCTCAGTCTATAAAAAATGTTACAATTTATTGTGGAAATGAAGGATGCGGTTTAAGGTTTGCATATTCCATTGAAGACCATTTTTCTTCAAATGGACTGGCAGAAGAGTAAAATTGTCACATTTGGCGTAAAGACAATAGACATGTTTCTCTTGATTGGGTTCGCAGTTACTGTTAATGGTGAACTCTATACTTGATTGCTGCTATGTTTTCCATAAGCTAGACGATTTAGATTTATTATTGTAACGCTCCTTTCTTAATACAATCAATTTATTAAAATGTTTCCGGAAATGTTGATAGGAATTGACAACCGAGATATTGCAGCATATCTTCACTAGACTTGTGACCTGTAAGTTGTGTTTACTTGAACAAAATTATATATTATATATATAATTTTTAAACCAATATTATTTGGATCATGGATTAAGTAGGGGCTATTTTTAGAGGCGGAGTTTTAAAAAGTCCGAGGAAGTCAAAGTGTTATTTACAAGAAACAGTTTTGAATAGAAAAATGCCAATATCAATACAATGTTTAAAGTAAAAAATATCACAAGGTTATCTCATACGCATACCGTTTTCTTTTTATTTTATGAAGCTCTCATTTGAAAACACGTTATTTAGAACACGCGTGGGCGATATAGACGTACCAATATAATTTCGAGATGTTCATACCTGACACACAGTTAAATATCTTCTATTTTATTTTGCGCTTAAAGTTGAGGCAACGCAATTATGCGGGAAAAATTTCATCATTTTGTTCCTGCTATAGCAGGCGCTTTACGAGTAAGCGCTTGATTCTTGCTTGCCTGCATTTTTGATTTTACCTTTTGGATTTATCGCTAGAAATTTTTTATTTTTGTAGGCCTTGAATATTAACGAACGAAAGATCTTTTTCATTTCTATTACATTTACTTTTCGCATTTGCACAAACTTTTCTCTTCTTTATATCCGAAATCCTAACGCTCTACTCCAAATTATTGATACATTTTCGGTTTCTAAAAGCACCTACAATTTACATATTGTAAATATCGTCTAAGGTGCACAGGAAAATCACGTAAGAGCTTTTCTCTTTAATTTGAAACAACAAAACAAAACCGTGAAGGCTATTGACATGATTTTTACTTTTATTTTAGATGGCACTTATACTTAAAAACGATATCATGGAAATGACTGCCTTTCGATTTTTGTAACAATTCGCCTTTTGAATCGTAATTTTTAACCACTTGTTGACATAAATCTGGTCTTTTTTAGCCAATGAAAAACCTTGGAAAACGAGATCTTGAGAGTTTGTGGTTTGTTGGAGTAAACCAATTACTTAACAGTGCAAACAAAAATCCAATGGATTTATAGTGCATAACCTTGGTGGCCAGTTCACATTATCATTTTTGGAAATTAAAAACCCATTAAGCTTTTCTATCAATTAATTGATTTTTTCAAAAGATATATGATATAAAGATATATGATATATATATGTCGGAACCACATATAAATCAAGTCGAAATTATCTGTTTCGTGCCACAAAAAACCAGTAATCAGGTTTCTGCAGCGTTCACCATTGCCGGTCACTGAAATGGCATTGCCGCAAACAAAACTTTTTGAGCGTAAAGTTCTTTTAGGAATAGCAGGTATACTTTCTTTATACCGAAGGAGAAATTTTTCTTATTAAAGAAATCATTTAATCATATCTGAGCATCATCCCACGTGCACGAAACATAGCGCGAGAAGGTTGACTGTCTTTCTAATAAAGTTTAATAATTTCTATACGCTATGTCGCTATGTATATTTCAATGGTGATTTGCCAAAAACGCTGAGTACAAGAATTAATTTTGGTAGGAATCCTAAAAAAACATAAACGGTACAAAATGTCGTACTTCATACAAAAAGGAAATCACATTAACAAAACACAAATTCACCTGTTGACTCAATTAGAGAAAGGCTGTAAAAACATATTAAGAAGATGATTACAGCTTTCAGAGCTAGCAAGAATTAAACATTTTATGCACGGCCCTAAAAATCATAAAATATTGACTGCAAAAAACCTGTCTTATAATAATAGATGTGGCAGATGCCCGCTATGAAGAATGTAATCTTTTTCTTTGATTCAGTTCTTGACCATCTTCAATATGACAACAACCTTTTTCATAGCTGAATACTTTAATTTGCATATAATTAATACATATTGCTGCAATTACCATTTGACCAAAAATAAACTTGACCGCAATCATGGAATGAAACAGATAACAAATCAGTGAGCTCACCCTCCTCTTACCATGTAAAAACATAAAAATTAACAACAGTAGCAACAGATAAGGAGAGAAGCAAAAAACTCATAAAAAAATCGAAAAGGAAAACATATAAGGCCTTATAGTCTGTTCGGAACGAATATTTTGATGGTCTCCCGTGTTGCTATGTTTGCAAAAAATTCTTTCTGCGAACGACATACAAACGTTAACGCTATACTTCTTTGATCGTTAAAATATATTTTATGGATGTTGCACACCTGACATATTTTACTTTAGATTGAAAGTACTATATAATAATATAAATAAAGAGTTGAGAATGCAAAATATTCTCGTGCATAAAAAACATAATTGTATCAATGACAATCACTTCTGTTGCAGTTTATTGTTAATTTGTTACTAATTCTGATCTACAAGTTTAGTTCTCCCCAAACTGTGCGTTAATATATATGTTCAAAGCAAATTTTTTGCAAATAACTCTTCGACATGCCACGTATAGTCCATTTACAAAATTTTTAGAACAATTTGTGATTGTTTCTCCGATTATAAAATTATGTACGTTATCGAAACTGTAACATACTACTGAACCGATAGAGCGTACGGCCGAGTCGATTTCTTGATCGAGGTGTTACTTATATTGCGGGTTGATAAAGTTGGTATACCTTCCAGCGAGTAGTAAATGTTAGAAAGTAAAGAGGGAGAGAGAGAGAAGAAAAAAAACGCGTATTTCCCTTGAAACGATGCTAACTTACCCACTTACACATAAACGAAATGCTTGGCCATTATTGGCTTAAGCGTTGTTTACTCACTCGGTGCTGCTTTTTTTGTACAGGAATAGCCACTTGTTGCAGTCAACAGAACACTGTGGCTTGGGTTAAAAAATACGGATTCACAAAAAGAGATAAATAAATAAAAATATAAAAAATTAAAATTAAAAAACAAGTGGAGTAAGTACTAGTATTTGTATCAAAGTACAAATCTGTGTACCATATCATAAATGGAAGTGTTTGGAAACTGAGGTCAATATGTTCCATGTTTTTTTGAAAGGAGAAAGGAAAGTCTCTAAAACTGTACGAGCGGTATAGGAGTAGAATATTATATGACTTAAGTAAGTATAATTACTTTTTTAAATCGTTTTTGCATAATTGAATATGCGAAGTTTAACTGCTGATCTGAGATGTTAATGCATTTCCATCCACAACAATGAAATAATTAGGTTTATAAGCAGGAAGATAATGACGTTTACCTAAACCATTTCGCTGCGGGAGCTTTAACTGCTACCAATTAAAGGAAAAAGCTAATATACATAAGGTAGGGGTAAGCATGCGTGAAAAAACAGAAAACAAGGAAGGAATGTAACATTTAGCAAAAAGTATTACCTCTTACTCCCAATATTTTTACATGCATAACTGGACTATGTTGAAGTGGTAACTTTAATATTTGTTTTTATTTTGTGTCAGCTGAGAATCTCTGACGCGCTATTTAAAATTGGCAAGAACGTACTCAAGAACACGCCGCAAATTTACATTTCGTCTTATTAATAGTCCAAGATAAAGCAAAGTATTAATGTAAATTCCTTCAGAAAAAATGTAAATCATTGCAGAAGTGGCCTTATAACCAATAGGCGCCGATAGGCAAATTTAACAACAATGATGTATTTAGATTTGCTATATTTACTATAATACATTATTAATATTATTATTACATAAGCTATGTTCCAATTTAATACGTTGAAGCACATACCTTTGGGCTTCAAAAAAAAATTAAACAAATTATATACTAAAATACGACATACTGGAAGAGTTTATGGTGGTTGTCCAACGCTGCACGTCAAGCGTACGAAATGGCTTGAATTAATATTTTCTTCTAATACTCATAGTCGAAGAATAATTTGATACTAATTTTAAAACCATACTCGTTTGACAATTTTTTCTCTCAATTTGTTTATTAAAAGCTTAACATACAGAGAAATTACGATTTCGAATTAACGTTTGGGGAATTTTACAGATTCTTGAAAATTACTAAACAAATTCAGTTAAAATTTATTTTATAATGGAACATTTATGAAGATTGTATGAAGCGGCCAGTGCTGTTATTGGTGCTCGAATATTTCTAATATACTTATTTTCGATGGTAGGTGTGCTAATCTTACAAAGTGAATGAGCATTTCTTATTTGTTGTTTTTTTTTTTTTTATTCTAAATATCCAAATGTCCAAGTACTAAATCAATGTAACTAATTATTTGCTAAACTAGCTCCTGTAGCTATGCATATAGGAGTAGAACATCTTGCAAAACTAATAAATTTTTGATTTATTATATGCGTGAAATATTTAAAGAAGCGTATTGCAATTAAATTTGGAAGAAAATTAAATGTAACAAATGTAACTACATTTAATACTTATTGCGGACGCGGCGGACCACTTCCATTTTCATACTTATTTTCTTGCTTTCAAATAAGAATATATATGCTTAATTAAGACAACTACCTAAATTTTCGCGGCAATGAGCTTTGCTACAACAGACAAACGGATGGATGGACGGGTGGGCAGTCAACCAGTGGTAAACCAATTCAAAATTTTACACTGATGAGCATAAAGAATATATCAATAAAAAATTCCCACGAGTAATTAGAAAAAAACATTTTATTTTGCAAATTTAAAATTGAGTTATCAGCGCAGCCATCTTTAAGCAGTCCAACGCTTGTTTAACATTTTTTATCCTACATTATTAGTACAGGACATGAGGGCCTTGTACAGATGTTTTTAAAACCAGAAAGGATATAAGATGGACCCATAGAAGGTTCAGAATGATTTTCTGAATCGATTTACGCTTACGTATTTGTCTGTCTGATGTCTCCCTGAAAAAACTTGGCACACTGACGTACCACGATTTTATCTGAATTTATTTCCCTGGAACATCCATTTGAAATTTGCAAATAGATAATAGTCACTGGGGGCGAGATCTGGATGTTTCACTCTATATTGCAGCAGCTCAACCTCAAAGGTAATTTGGCTATTTCGTGCCCACCAAAACAAGAATGCTAAAAAATGTTTGCTATTCATTACTCTTCCATTTTTAAGACAGTCGATAAATAAACCACAAGTGGAATAAATTCGATGGCTTTCATTAGGGCCTACCCGCTCAGTGGGCTGTCTATTGGCTTCAGTAGGTTTTCTAGCATGAAAGAGTATGTGAAGAGTATGTGAACTCACTTGAAAGCACCGCTTTTCTGAAGAAAAGAGATTGTTTTAAGAAAGTAAGGTTAAGTGTTATCATCTGATATATTCGAGCCACCTAGAGGCCTGCTCTCATTCTTCTGTTGGCGAATTTAAGAAGGAAGTGGGCGAAGCAGTGGATGTGTTACTTTTCCCCGTCAATGTAGGGCGTCCCTATAAGACACTTTGTATATTATTTTATTGCGAGATGGCACTTCATCTAATTTTATTTAAATATCAAGGAAAAATATCTTCAAAATAATGAAAGATAGAAGGCTGAAAATTTGAAAGGTCAAAATCATCGAATTTAACCATTATGTACGCCGGTATTTCATATTACTTTATTATTTTTGCCTGTAGAAGTCACTGGCCGGAGTTAACGGGAAGTCCTAATAATTGGTGAACATATCTTTCGCATCTCCATAAAATACTTGCTTTGAATGTACCGCACATAAGTGGAACGCAATCCACATTCCGCCGATGCTATCGAGAGTGAAAATAGAGTCGAGTTATTCATAGTAACGAAATTCGGTTAGTTAAGATCTCTTTTTATAATTCTCCGCTCACATAGTGGCACTATTTAGAGAGAGAATTATGAAAGGAGAATGAAGTCCGACGTCCGTCTGTATAACATAAGGGTAGTTTTTTAAAACAGACCTAACGGTTGGGCTCGAAGTTACTCATCGCGAGAGGTTGGACGTGGGCAGAAAAGAAAACTTTTTGCGGCAGAACGCGAGCCAGCAGATGTGTGTGGTAGTCAAAAGAAAAGAAAGAAAATAAAAAAAAATAGATTTAAGACAGTTAAAAATAAATATTAAGAAATATAAATGTGGGCAATCAAATGAAAATGTTGTCATGTTAAAGCCTTCATAACTTGTGTATGAGAATAAAATTGTTAGTTCCAAAGCATGCGAAATTTTGTATGAAACCAAAATACAAATCGGTAGAAATGAAGTAATGGATAAACGTTAAAGAAATCTTTTTTTTTGTATACGATTATGAAAATGGGAAGAGATCACCATTCTTATAATTTTCAATAAATTTCCTAAATTATAAAAAAAAAAACAACTTTCACACTTTAACTATTAAGGACAAATATAAAATAACTTTGTAAAAATAGTGTTTAAATAGCTTGGTGTGAGATTCACAAAAGAATAAGATTTATTAAAACATACTTTAATGTCTCTATAAATTAACAAAAACAGCATTGTGTAAATTAAAGACAACAAATAAAAACAAAAAAAATTAAATCAAAAAAAAAAAAAGCAATCAGTGAAGCGTTTGAATACAGCTTGGCTATGGTGCATTTGCTGTCGGTGGTGGACGGCGTCATCAGATTGCAACGCTTGAGGATTTTACCGAAATGGATTGCGGTGATGTTGTGGCTGTACCAGAACGCAAGGAGCAAATCAAGTAAGGAGTAAGGCATATTAGTTTTAAAAATAAAAAAAAATAAAAAGCAAAATATGACAAACATGACAAATCGAATATGTAATTGGTTTCGCGTCGGTGAAGTATAAGTGTGTGTGCGTGTGTGTGTGTGCGTAGGAGTGGTACCATAGACAATGACGTAACTGACCAACAGATACATAAGTGTAGGCTAACGGACAAGAGAAAAATACTTACGGACTATGAGACTGTTAGATAGGACACGCCGTTATTTATTTATCATCTTTATATATATGAATTTTCTCTTATTTTTTTTGTGAGTCTAACTGGGTTAGCCAGGCAGTACACATAAAACAAAAGCTCTACACACCATCATAATTGATATCACCAAAAGAGAGGGTGCTTTAGAAGACAGTTCTTGGTTTTGGTGAGGTTAAAGCTTATCATATTTACCTGTCAGATATTTTTGAAAGGTCTCGACTTAGTGTGTCGTTCGTCATACAGCGTTCTGTATCTCGTAGCTACATGGTCTCTTAATAAAGAATAAGGAATGAGATACGTTGCTGTCGTCTGCAAACGAATAAATAGTTTTCGCCGATAAGCACAGAAGGTTCTTGGGTATGGGGTGAACGTTAGAAACTTGTCAGCAAGTTCGAAAACGGCAGCAAGATAGCACTTGCTGAAAACGTTAGCCAATCGCGTGGCAAGTGTTTCACCGTACTTCTTTTAGAATTGTGACTGAAATGCCATGTGGCCTTGAGGTTGAGTGTCGAGAGTGACAAGCATCTTTTGACGGCCTTCATTCGAAAGAATAATGCAAGTATCGAACATGCTAGTCTCTTAAGTGGTGGCGGTTTTTGATTGCTATGTGGTAAGCTGGTGTTTGAAGCAACCGGCTCAGATATTATTTGGTCGCTATTGGAAAGAATCATAATGAATACGCTAGATTGATTTCCAATTCTTTCCATGAAAGGCCAAAAGTTCTTGTTACTTTTTGAAATGGCAAGAACTTTGGTACGCAGCCGCTGTTAGTGTAAAGCTTTTTCGCAACGAAGTACCTGGTTGCACTTATTTCTAGATTGTTTGTTTAATAGATTAGTTTGGATCTTTGGGTGAAGACGCGAAACTTTCAATGCTTCCACTCAGGGCCTGACTGCATATTTACAAATCTGATTAAACCAGCATTTATCTTTACGCTTAATCGAAATGTTTTTGAAACGAATGTATGTCCGCACTCCATGGTTGATGATGTTTTGTATCATTTCTTTTGTATCATTAGCTTATCGTATCGGAAAATGTCACTTTTCGGAGGTGACGAAGAAACATGATGAAGATTGGCATGCGAAAAGGATGCAGAGCATTGACCCGACTTACTAAGATTTTAACATCGTATTTATGGGGATACGAAGTTAGAAAAAGGTTTGGCGTATTTTGTTGCACAGCGCCAACGCTAGAAATATACGTTGATTCACTGATTCACATTTGCGTCGTTCTTGAGTTCTATTTGTGGAGCGGCGCAGCAAATTTTTGTTGTGAACATTTAAATCGCTCTCAATTTCCGTTTCACTGTAGGAGTAATTCTGCAGATCGGAAAAGACTGAATTGGATAGGGAGTCGTTAGAGCAAACGACCTTGTTCACGTTGGGGTTCTACGAAAAAGCCCCAAATGCAACTTGTGTGTCCGCACAGAGAACTTCACCCATAGTCACGTTAAGTCGGAATCCTGAGTGCTACATTGTTGCCGCTATTGGAAGACTACGTCGTTGCGGATGTATATTGCAAGATCTTTGTGTGATACGAAACTTTGAACGACTCACAAAGAAGGAGCATATCGGCTTTAAATTTACGTATGTCTGCGTATACAGCGAAAACACTTGTGCGCAGCCCGCATATATTGCAGTGACGAATTTTAAATCTGTTCACCATACCTAATGCTTGAAAACTTTTTTTTCTTTTACTCCAATAACAATGACAGTAAAAATGCAACGCAATACTTAAAATAATCAACTAGAATTTGAAATATCGAATAGACATTGCAATGTAGTGTATGGAGAAAAAAGTGTATTTAACACGAAATTTAATTATGTGGTGTTGTTAACGATAAAATATTATTAAACATCATACAAACGTAATTTATTCTTATTAATTTATACGAAACTCGAATTTTTACTCAACAATTTTCTTCTTCCTCTTCTACTATTCCGCAAATCAACAGTCGAAATTTCGCTGAGATGTATAAAAAAGGCCCCATGTGAACACAGATTTCTTTGTTTGAGACTTAGTAAAGTTAGGTTAGATTTGGTATATAATTGTAATTATATTCTTTGTCTTACGTGTTATCTTTTTAAATATTATTAAAATATTCATATTACTCGTTCGTCACGCGGGATAGAACAGCGAGGCGTGAATTTCCTAATGTAAGAAGTAATGTAGTACACATTTTACACAAGTTTCATAAGAAAGAACCAATGAGTGTAAGAGTAAAAAAGAGTAAAGAAAGTGTAAAAAAGAGTAGGTTCATGATTTGGTTGTAAACGCTTATATATCTTGATGACATGATTTAAAAACATAAAAGATTGTGATGTAAGCTGCTAAATTGTGAGAACGCAAAATGTCAAGAATGCTGCCGCCATGAAGACCGCATATACCCAATTTGCGAAATGTGGAATGGCGAATAGAAGTCATAACATTCGCACAGACAAATAGGATATGATCAGGAGATAGTAAAAAACCACACTATTCACTACGTTAATTTCAAATAGATGATCATTCCATCTCGTGTGATTAAGCATCAGCCTATTAATAAGACAAATAATATCACGTCTGAGTCCGCAATTGATAAACCAAAGATCTTTATTTGTTTGTGGAAATAAAGAGTATAAACGACGACCATACGGTGAATTATGCCATCGTTGTTGCCAAAAAAAACTGAATGTCTCTTGTCGATTGCTCTGAAATTTGCAGAAATCAGAGCACGATCGTTAAAATAAAATGGTCCGGATGATGCAATTTTATCTGCAGTAGTGCCAAGACGATTGCTGAGGATATGTTTGGAATCGAGATACCATCCTAGACGTAAGCATGACACTTTCTCGAAAGTTTTTTTAAGGATGGAAACTAAGGCAATACCACTGTAGGAATTAAGATTAGCTGGCGAGTTATTCTTTTTTCTCAAAGTGAAGATTTGAAAGTTGTACCAGGAATAGGGTATATAGCCGGTAATTAGAATATTGTTAAATTCCTTTAATAGAATTAATCTGTTTTCGATAGTCAACATCTCGAGATGGTTGTTACGAATATGATCTAAACCCGGAGTTGACTCTTTCGGGAGATTAGGGGATTTATCGAGTTTATAGAGTTATATTTTATTTGCGACCAAATTATCCCGTTCCTCACCAAGCGATACAGAGGGAAATATTGGACCAGAAGATCCAGCGAGCTTGTCACAGAACTCGCTAAAGAGCTGTGTGGGTATAGAACAATGAGAGGAAGTCATACCTCTAAAAATTCTCATAGTACGTCAAAGATCTGAAATTGACACCTCGCTATTGACACTTTCACAAAATTGTTTCCAACCTTAATGCTTTTCCAGCTTGAATGTATATGTGTATTCCTTTTTAAATCGTCCAAAAACTTGAAATTTAATCTATAAATCTATAAATCTAGCGGATTAAGAGGGTATGATTTTTTAGAAGCCTCTCGGCTCAGAGCATTACTGAATGATTTTGAGAATTTATCAAAGAAACAACTTGAAGAGTCATTGGTTTCGATGGTACTTGAAATGATACGGATAGTATTGTTAAGCGAAGAGGATTTAATATAATTTGCAACACGAGTAATTTGAGTTACGGGCAATAGGATGGAAATGAAGACCAATTTCAATTAAAGAATGGGAACTAACTAAGGTATCGTTAAGGCTCTTCCAGATACTTAAGGAACTGACATTAGATGCACAGGTTGAAAGATATATGCAGGAAGAGACGGAACCAAAATGAGTATTATTTGGTGAAACTAAATTGAATTGAAGAAACGACTATTCCAATACAGATTGTGAGCATTAAAATCACCACATATTAAGGCGGACGTGTCGGATCTGAAAATAAATTGTTAATTGCAGAATCAGAAACATTACAATTAAGTAGAAAATAAACAACTTATGACCAAAGGCTCTCCAAACCATAGATGAATGACCACAAGCTTCAATCGCAAAATTAGAAGCGTAAGAAAATGAAAGTTTATTAGATATAAGAATCGCCACACCACCGCTATGGAGGTGTTGGAGATACCATCAGATCTTACCAAATTATAATTTTTAATAAAAAATGAATCATGAGGCTTAAGAAAAGTTTTGGAAAGACAACCCACGGAAATGTTGTTACAATAAAGATATTGTTCAAGCTGTTTGGATTTGTTACAGACGCTAGTGCAATTGAGTTGAGCTCTTTTCATTACTGACAGAGCGAGAATTAAAGTACAAAGCAGGAAAGGGTGATTGATTACGAATGCTCTTATGAAGATTGTGAAATAAACGCGTGGCAGAGGTAATAATGGTGTTTGGTTAAGAGGAGGGCTTGGCACTATGTAATTGTTGAATAGTAGGGGTTCAAATTTGAGTAAGATTTTAGTACAGGCCGTGGAGTAAATTTCGTAACGAATTTCACAAAATTCGGATGGAATATAGACGATATAAGTATCGTTCAGCGGAGCGTTGGCGGCAAAAGAATTTGCCGTAGCCGCATCAGAGGAGATCACTTTTATTTTTTGTTAGAATCATAAAAAATCTCAAAACTAGGGAACTCTTGGTACAAATTTCGGGCGAGTTCGATTATCGGTAAAGAATTATGTCTAGAGTCAATAAAGAAGGAATACTCACTTTCCTAATTTCGAGAGAGATAGAGCCTACTTGTGGCAAACTATATTAGACAGATTGAGCTTATATACCGGGAAATAATAAGCAGATTAAGAAAACTTGCAGTCTGGAGTCGGTGTGTGTAATGATGTAATTTGAGTGAGATAAATTCTGCAACAGGGTTTAGCGTTGTTTCTTTTCTTAATTTTTTATTTTATTGTAATATTTTTTTTTTTGCAAATTTTGTACTTAACTATATTCAAAAGAAATCAAATAACTACACAAAGAGCGTCTTGGTCACGGCATTTGATATTTTTCATAAAATTATCTACACTGACTTTTTATTGACAGTAAACAGGAAACGTATATACTAAATAAACTTGACCATAGGGGTTTAGGCAAAGGGACAAAAATGAAACCATGTTCAGGAATAAGTTTGGGTTGCAGGATCGATTAATCCGCCACTCAAAGGATTCTCTTAGACAATTTGAAAGATTTGAGAGTATTCCGTGAAAGAGAAGTCAGTATAGTAGAGAGTTTCATCCCAAGTGGTTCATATCGGTTTAATAGACCGAAGTAATCCCGTAGAATACTGAATATTACAGCATGAGCAAGTTAAACGTAAAGGCGAACTTAATACAGTACGACCAGTAGTCGAAAACCATGCGCAAAGTTACTCTAATTCCTTTTTAAAAGCGCGTGAAATGCCAGCCGTAACATACCTACGACAACGCCTGCTATCCTGGTTTTTCTTCAGCACCCTAGATGCTGCAGTTTTTTTTAACAACAAGTATTTCAACTTTGATCCACAAATCTTGTCACGTCTCATCTATAAGGATCACGCTATCCTTTCTCGCTTAGAAACATGTTTCATCGGATAAGCCAGCCGTAATTACCTAGACTAAACACAACAAGAATTCTCAGTAAAGCAGAAAGAACGCAGCAATTGCGACGAAAGTTCCATAATTTTCTTCTTATAATACATATATATACTTAGAAAATACCCTAAAAGCTCTAAGTTGTACTATAGCTACATATTCCCGTTTTAATACCTAACGAAAATATATAAAATCAAAAACCCCCCAGTTCGAGCTTCTTTTTGTAGCCTACTCTTTTCAAATGATTCCAAATCATCATGCAGTTGCTATTTAGTACCTCCGCTATTTCCTTGCAACTTGCGTACGGGACTTGCTCCACCAGTTGCAAAATTTCATCGACTTTTTCAGTGTCTGGCCGACCAGAGCCAGGTGCGTCATGGACATCGAAATATTCGAAACGGAATAGGGCAAACCACTCTTGTGTCCTTCGTTAAGTTACAGCGTTCTTACTGTACACTTTACAAATTTTTCGGCATGTCCTTTTTTATAATAAAAAAACATCACATAGCGTATTTCTTCAGATATTTCACTCATTTTTAAGTCAATACAACATTTTACCCCGCGGAAAACACTTCGGAGAGTTTTCGATATGAGTTAACATATAAAGTGGCACATTTTGCTAGCAATAATTGCGCAACAAAGTTATTGTGTGGTACTTTGATTCTTGAATATAACACAAAATAACCGCAATGACAACAAAGGAACGAAAAAACTGATATAAGCACATTTGCTGATTTTGTGCACGATATATATATGTAATTGTACAATATGGTAGAAAAACTAGTGTGCGGTTGTGTGTGCGTTGGATTAAGTAATTATATATGTGAATATAAGCAATGAATCCTTAAATTTTTGATTTGTTCCGTTTGACTGTTTACTTTTTGAAACGAACTCCTCCTAGTAATTAGATTTAACGTATTCTTTTGAATTCGCACTATTTTTCTACATTTCTCCTTATTTATTAACAAGAAATTATTATTATAATTACTATAATGCTTTTTCCTACTTGCTACTGTATATATTTTCCCTACTTATATTATTTTTCTAGCTTTATTATTTTTTTATATTTCCATTACATCTTCAAAATACTTTTTAGTAAAGGATATGCTTCGCATTCTGTATTTTATTTGCATTTCAATCCACATATATGTTTGTTTATATATGTTGGAGCCCGCATGTTGAATAAAAGCATTTCAATTAAATAAAATTACAGTATATATAAATGAAATAAACTAAACGTCAATTGTAACGTATGGTGCATCCTGTAGTGCGTTATTAACTCTAACGTCTATTATGGGCGGTTGTAAAAAGCAAAGTTGGTATGCTTGCAAAAGCGAATAGGCCAGAAGAGAGAGAGAGAAGAAGGAAGAACAAAAAACTGATTGAAAGCTTCAAATTGTGTGTCACATATTATAAAAGAAATAGTTCCTAAAAAACAAAACTATTAAAATTTACAAATCAAATATTGGAAAGTAAATATAAAATACACATTGAAATAATTCTTAACAAATTTTGTAGACGATCAAATAGTGATAAAAAAATTCGCTTTTGTGATAATCTAAAATTCAATTGTAAATAATATTGCAATTAAATAAATTATTTCTGACCACATCTGGTAACAAAATCTTGCGAATTAGGAATTTAAAAAAAAAAACAAAAAGGAAGATGTTATTGGCAAATTTTTCTGGCTCCCTGTGATTTTGCTTCAATTATGTATTTATTTATTTATTTAGTTCATTAAATTCCGCTGCAGAACAAATCATTAGCTGAATGTAAGCTATAAACTAACTTAGAATGTAGTACAAAGAAGAAAAAATAAATAAAAATGAGACCCACATATAATATACACCAAAGTTCATGTAAGCCCTAATTGTAGATACTGGTATATATTTTGATGAATGAATATGTATTTCTTTATACATTATTAGTAGTAACAAATGAGAAAAATCAAATATAAAGGAGTATTTTGATTGAATTTACCTGTATTTGTGCAAGGCTCAAATGTGTTTAGCAGTTAGTTATGCAATATAATGATTTCCACCTTATTAGCGTACAAAACGGATAGATCAAGCGGTAATGATCGTTGAACATTTAACCAAAACGAATTGAACAACTCATAATTGGTGCGGCATTGTTGTAGCTTTAAGAGCAGAAAATGTCTTCAGGCCCTACTGGGAATATGTATATCAACAAGTTTTATTAAAGCCGGCGAATAAACGTCTCCTTTTATTAACTCAAAGGCGAAGGTTACACCCAACATTTCACGCCTTGTTTTAAGGATAGGCAAATCAATAAAGCTAAATCTATTATTGTATGGTAGGAGGATTCCATCCCAAACCTTGCAAAGCAACCATGTAGAAGTCTTAAAGAACATACTCCAAGAGATCAACATGGCACCTATAACTAGGAAGCCATTTTACCGACGGTTATCCAAGAGTTGGTCTAACTAAAGATATGGTTCTTTAGACAATCTTGTTATAAACTATAACAGGGATGCAGCCTTATTAACTGAAACTTCTATACGACTATTGACTACGAGTTTTGAATCAAAAACAACTCTTAAGCCTTTGTAATTACAAACATTTTCCAGAATGAGATTGTCAATACGATAATAAAAGGGCATCGCATTACACCATGTAAAAGGCATCTTCTTAATTTTTTTGAATTCAGCCCCGCACCATTGTTTGCACACTACGAACACAGCTTCTTCAGGTTAGACTGAAGAAGTTCAGTATCATGTATTGAGTCAAAGGAGACGTCGTCTGCAAACATTAAAACGCGGGAATGTCGAATGCACTCCGGAATATCATTCACATATAAAATAAATTAAAGCGGGCTAAGATGACTCTCCTGAGAAACACTAGAAGTGACGACAAGTACTCTGGATTTGCAAGAATTCAGCACCACCCGTTGGGTACGACCAGAGAGATAGCTACTGAACCAGGCAATCATACTGTTCAAAAAACCAAGGCGATGTAATTTTTAAACTAGCAACCTTTGATCAACCTTGTCGAAAGCTTTGGAAAAATCCGTGAAAATTACATCAGTTTGTGTATGATCGGAAAATGCCTTGTAATTTGGATTACGCAACTCTGAAAGATTCGTAGCAGTTGATCTCAGAAAACCGTACTGGCAGTGCGATAAAATTTAGCCTAAAATCGGAATAAGCCTTTTTGCTACCAGTGGTTAAAATAGTTTCGAGCAGTAAGTTTGGCAATTCTCCTATAATTCTCAATAAGTTTCTGATAATCCCTTTTATAAAGAGGTAAAATAAAACTGCTCTTCCAAACCGATGAAAAGTAAACTTTTTTCAAACAAACATTAAAAATATGTGTAAGGGAAGAACATGGTAAATCAGCTCAATGTTGGAGACGGAACCCGGTAATTACAAGAGTAATTAGAAGGTTTCAACGTTGATAATGCTATAAATGCGTTTTCTTCTGAGAAGGATATAGACGGAACAATATCAAACGAGATTATCGAATAAGGATAATTATAAGACGACATATTTGAAAATCGGTAGACTTGCCCAAAAAAATTTGCAAAAAGATCAGTTATTACAGAGGCGTCGGATGATTCGAAATTTGCAAAGCTCGTAACGGAAGAACATCCTGCTACTTTTCTTTCAGAATTTCGTCTACTGCTAAAGTATAACAAAAAATCTTTAATAAAACCATTCCGAGTGAATTTTTTAAATAGCCTACTTTTTTTATTACGGACCATCCGCAAATGCTTGGTATACTAAACATTCATTTTTATTTTTATATTGATTTCGTAAACTAAGACTTGCTTCATTTAAGTTTTCAATTATGCAAACACTATTGTGGCATTATAAATTATAAAAAGTTTTATTAATATATGTACAATTAGATTTTTATACTCATCTACCTAAAAACCTTGTATCCATTACATTCTTCCATATACCTCTACCTGCCTTATGGTCGTGACTTGCTTAGTTACATATATACCTTATATGTCTACACTGTCATAAATATCGATTTACATTACTATATGTAAATATTGTCACCTAAAACGTCGTTTCGTGATTTTATGTTTTCATTCGACTTCTTTTCAGATCAAGTTCACACCTGAATTATGATTGTTAGGATAGTACAGGTTTTACTTGTAATTTTTACGGGATCTATTTGCAAATTATTTACAAGAACTTACATTTATAACGCTTCAATTCTCTGTCTGTTGTTATATGTTGCAATATTCGAGTTCAACACTCTTGACTTGACTCAAGTAATTTTGCCTTCTGTAAAAATTCCGCTTATATATCCTTTTTCCATTAAAATTCTGCTATTTGTTGTTGTTTATTTTTTTGCGAGTTGACACTTGCATGAAACAGGTAAAGCTTCACGATTGCGTCTTTTGTTTTTTCTTTCTTTAAAGTTTGCTTCTTGGAAAATCGACTAGATTTCATAAAAACTTAAATCATAAAATTTGGGGTTTCGTAACAGTATGTACATACTTAAATACCTACCTGAACATATATATTGCCATTTACGTCTATTTATATATACGTAGTCTACAAAGACCAATAAAAACCAACTAAACAGAAAGAAAAGATGTGAAAAGTCGAAACCAGTAGGCTCGCTTAAGAAAATGCTGCTAATTGAATTTTCTCAAAAAACAAAAATGAAAGCAATAAATAACCAAAGCGCCCTTTATTTTTAATCTTTAGCATGCAAATACTGAAAGTAAACGGACAAGCAGAGAAAAATCTATTTTTAAGATTTTATTGCTTATGCGATTAAATATAATTGCTTAAGTAAAGGCACGCACAACTCCACATGAGTATTTCTACCATAGTTCAATACACACGCACAGATCAATTCAAAACGTCATAGCGTAGCATAGACATATTAATAGTGTAGTCTCACGCATATATAGTACAGAAACTTCCACAAAAGTGCTTATTTCAATTCTTTTACTTTCTCTTACTGTCTTGTATATCGTTTTTTTTATATTGGGTGTCTTGGGATACTACTACTACCCGGGTAATCCGACATGTACGTGTAGGACCATGAACATATGTATGTCCTAATGGAGTATATTGAGCGAACATGTATTAGCGTTGAAGTGGGAATGCTCGCGAATGCTTTGACAAAATAATGATAAAAATGTAGAAATTGAAAGTAATTGTAATAACAATTTTTTTATTTTCAATAATAATAATAATAGGAAGAAATATTATTATTATTATAATTTTTTAAACTGATGAAATAAATTTTTAGACTAAAAACAGGGCATTGAGCACTACCAACACAGACTATCAACTCTATCATAGAAAAGAAAGAATTGGATCGTGGGCCTAGTGGTTTTAATAAAGTAAAAGACAGTGTCAAGAGCACAATATTGCTTTCCATAGGTGATTCCAGGATGTCCACGGGATTAGTTTGTTCACAGTTGCAGACTGGAGAGGAAATCTCCTTTAAGATGCATTGGACTTTTAATGTTAACATCTTATTAAGATGTGAAAATTAACTGGTGTTGTTTAATGTCGGTTTAATGTATCGGTTGCGAAGCTTTTGCATGTTTGCAATGGCTTAGAATTTAACTTGCAACTTGGTTCTCTACTGGTTGTGGATGTGCCTCTGTGCTGGTTGTGCACATGCTTTTTCCCTTTTTTTCTTTCTTATTTATTTATACATGAATCATTTAATATTTTGTTCTTTACTGGTCCTTATATACTTTATAGTAGTTTTAAATATCAGATGGTATGAGATTTACTTCTAAGAGTCTATTGAATTCGACTGTTGATTTGTTTTAGTTGACTTTCATGTGTAAATAAACAAATAAATATATAAATAAATAAACTAATTGAGCTTTAACACCGGAGCAGCGCTGATAATAACATCGTAGATTTTCTTCCATAATTTTCTCTTCCACTTTTCTTCCAATGTATCTTTGAAAGTCTAGCTTTTCTATGATATCATCCATAACAAGAAATGTAGAATCAGCAGACTTCCCGTTCAATCAGCTTGCTCATTTCCCAATAAGCTGATATGATTTGCTACCCAAAACATTTTAATTTCATCACCGCAAATTGTGATGATATTTCTTAATTTGTCGATGTTGCTCCAGCTCGAAGTCGAGGGATTTCGCATAGCGTTAAGTGCGGGCACTTTGTCGTTATGAGCAAGGTTCGTAGCGTGACTGATAGCACTGGCTTCGATTGTGAAAGTTGTAAATGGTTATCTATAGCTGGAGTTTTGCTCAAGGCTGTTCAAGAAGTTTATTGTGTAAATAAAAGGCATCTTCGTGTTTTCGTGTAAAATTGGTGGAGTTTGAAAAAAAAATTAATGGCGTTATTTGCGAAGTTACTTTGTAGCAAAAGAAAAACAAACACATATTTAGTGGGCACCCGCGTTTTTAACCAGAGAAATATGACCCGTGAACTGAATTACGAAAATGAAGTTGCCGCGAATGATCTGTAAATTATTATTTTGGTAGCTCAGGAGGCAGTCTACAGGATGCCTAAAGGGGTGAAGTGGCTATGTTGTGTTTTGGGCCAGGCGCTCATAGGGCAATGATGCAGGAGCACACCCCTTGCCTTAAGGGCCCCGTTCCGGATAAACAAGACTCAAAAAGGCCAGGGTATCCTTTCGGACGAAGAATCTATAAGACAATGATGCAAGCGCACATTATAATCTTAAAGATCTCGTTCCGGACAGATAGGACGACGGACCACTACTGCTTAAGCGATTTTTGACTTACCTGTTAATTTGACTGCTGCTGAACAACTGAAAGAATGATCGTTGTTTGCGAGGTCTTTTTATACCTGTTGGCTGCCACACCAACTCATTGATACCTAGAGTTTTTACTGCGAGGTGTGTTTACATGCAATGCCACTTACATGCTTCTGCTTACTTGGAGAATAACTTAAGGAAAGCTATATTAATACTTTTAAGTTAAAGTTGAAAAACAAGATCATGCAGCGTTGCATTAGAAATATATTGACTGAATATAACAAATCTAGAAGTTTAAATGTAAGATTTTATAGTTTAACAAATTTAGGTGGAATTAAATAGAGACATTATATTTAAGTGTGACCAACAATGCCTTTCGCGTTCGTAAAGGGTAAGGCAGGCTGCTTCCTTACAAAGTTGAAGCACTTCTGTTAAATATGTGATTAAGCAGAAGTGGTTCTGAAAAATCTACCACGGGACACGCTGGTGGCAGGCCGTACAATTCGGAGCCATCTGTAGATCTGTAGGACCTTCGGAGATACCAACCGCCCCTTTTGGAAACACAATTTGGAGTGTTTTCTTTCTCGTACATAAGGAGCGAAAAGTCGCAAGAATAGTCTTTCAAAACCGATGGAGGTTTAATATCAAAATTGCGGGAAAATGTTAGAGGAATGGTCAATTACTTTGCGACATACAACAATAGTCAATTGCGCATAGTGACTTTCTAATTTTCTTCGCAAGAATAACCTTTTTCACATCTTCACATAGAATAGATTTGATTAAGTTAAGAAACTTGGGGACCAGGTTAGCTTTTAATTCATAAAGACCATTTTCTAAAGTTGGGAGACTAGTTTCAGCTATATATTATTGCAGAGACCGAAGGGTTCGAAAAGTATAGCAACTTACTCTAAGGGCATGGTGATAAAACGGTTTAAGGATGTTGCTATTAGATTTGCAGCTATTGTCATATATTAACACACCGTAGTAAATCTCGCTTAAAACAACCATTTTGGTAACATAAGCAGTAGTGTTAATGTGGGCATGGCTTTCCAAGTTATGTATTGCATGATGTTTATTCTTGTTAAAATGGAATATTTTAACCGAGGGCAGTGTGATTTTAAACGATATTTATTGGAGAATGTGAGGACGAGAGCATTCAGCGTTTGTACCTTTTGTATTGGTAAATTATTAATATATGTTCATCGACTTTCTGCATTACAAATCTGCTTTCAACAAATGTGAATTTTTTTTTTTGATTTTTGTATTGAAATTTGTGCGCCTGACGAGGTTGCCCATGGTATGATCTCTCGCACAATAGATATAAGGATCTTGATTGCCTTCGTGTTAGATTTTTGTGGTGTTAAAATGTACGGTAAGGAATATTAGTTATGTCATTGAAAACGATATGAAAAAGCGTGACAGAAGCAGGAGATTGTTGGGGATTTTTTAATTGAAAAGAGATAAAGAGGTAATTGTAAACTTTAAACCGGCGATGCGACATGAATCATTTGATGTAGTTAAAGAATTGCGTTATTGCATCTTTTTGCAGGATGCGTTAGCAATTTTTACATCTCACGGGATTTGGAACATAGTGCTCAGCTTTACATTTATACCAAGCTACATATACAGTAGGTGGTAGGCGGTAGCAGTCAAAATTGAAAACTATTTTATCGGTAGGGGAACGTGAATGCTCTTCAGCATTGGGTTTTCTTTTAGGCTTTAATGTTTTATGATGTTTCGCTGAGATTTGGCATAAGTTTGAAAGGGTTTTTGTTTTTAAGATTTTTTCTGTAGGATTCCGGGTGCGAACTATAAAGTTTCCATCACGTAAAAGCTTAATAGAGTCATCTCGAATGAAATCTAGTCTAAATCTTTTTTAATTGCACGGGTACTTAGTTAGGCCATTATATTTTTCTTAGATGTAATCCCAACAAATTTTTTATCAATTAACGGAGTGTTAATCGCAGGCAATGGTACAAAATATCCATTTTTTTTTTGTTTTCTTTTTAGGAGCAGTGGCTAGATCCGATAAAAATTCGAATCTCTTAGCAGTTCTATCCGGTTGGCCCGGATATTCCTCTTTCTTTTTTATTATATATTTGTGATATATATGGCGTTCGCGGAGGAATACGAATTAGTGTCTGACTAAGTCTAAAAAATCTACTTTTGCGAACGAAATTTAAGAAAACGTGTTGTAGTCTCATTGAAGGAAAAAAGTATATATAGAAGAAAGCAGGAAGAATAATCAGAAAATTGTTTGGGCATAGCAAGTAAATGTATAGAAAAATAACATTATTTTATAAAATAAGGCGAATCCCTTCATAAAAAATTTTCAAATTAAAATATCATAAGCAAACGGAAAAGGAGAGTAAAATGAAATATTGAAGATTTTACTGCTTATGCGCTTACATATGATTATTTACGCACACCCGAATTCACAACGTAGTGCGAATACGTTCACGCATCTATTCAGTACTTTATATTATCGCATACAGATGTTTATAGTGTGTAGCTTTATATACACTGGTACCACAAATGCTTTTCTCGGTTTTTTTTTGAAGCTGGGAGACCCTAAAAAGGTGCCTATTTGGGGCAGTGCACAATTCTTTATGGCATCTTGGTATGTCAGTATCTCCATCTTTAAAGGTGATCTATCTAACTTCTTCCTTCAACTTATTGAAACTCCATTTGGAAGGGGTAATCTCAAAGTATTCTTGTACATAATATTCCTCAATGAGTGGCCTGGAACTGAGCGCTGGGGTATCCTTCTAGCAACCGATCGTTTTCTCCATCGTTTTTACGTTTTATATCGGAGTTGCTTACCCAAAAAATAGTTAGCCACGATATTGGTAAGGTAGTGTGTTACTCAATTTTTTTTGAACGCATTTTTATTGACCATGTTATAACTAGGCAGTATTTTTGTTCCTTTCAGACCAACACTTACCCTCTATGGCTTGTGCTGCAATATTCGTTACCATCCTTATAGCATCTACCGCGTTCGTATTTTTCCTGAAATCAAAATGGCCTTCCGACGATCTGTTTCAGTTTTCCAGCAATTCTTCTATGCAAGTTTAATGATTTTCCCGTTTACTTCGCCTATCGTACCCAATGGGCAAATCTGTCGTTGCGCTGTTGGTTTATTCGGTGGTTTATTTGGTTTCGGCAGCAGCATGAACATTTGATATTTCCACTTGTCCGGGAATATTTGTTCTTCTAGGCACGATTTGAACATATACTCAAGCATCGTTGGGATTGTTTGCTTTGCTAGTTTTATAGCCCAGTTGGGATATAGTCAAGACCCAGGGCTTTTTTGTCTTTAATTTGCCTTGCGATGGCGATAGTTCTCTCAGCTGAGGTGAGCCTAATATTTTCCTCACCTCTTCTCTGTGGGAACAAATTCCGGATTAGTTCCTCTACCGACCCTAGACACATTGGTTGATTAAAATCTTCCTCATAATCAATTTGTATGCTAAGTCCCATGGATCGTCATCTAACCTTTTAAGCAACTTTTGGAGACAGCTTTTCTTGCTTGCTATAATCGCGTTTCAAATTTTCTTCGCCCTTCTTTGTACTCTGCTTGAGAGCTGAGCTAGACACTAGTTCCCTTCGACCTTTGGTACAGTCTTCTCGCTCGGTTGCATTGAGCTTTTAGCGCGGCTATGTCATCGGGCAATCAGTATATTAGTTATTTCCGCTTAGAGAAATACCGCCAACACATTAATCCAACACAAGCTCATATAATTCGGCTCATAGCCTCCGTTACTACGGCATTTGCCGAGTGTCTTGGTCTTTGTTCTTCAAAGATATATCTAAGAAACTCCCTATATAACTTCCTATTTGGGACCTCGGAGAGGCCGTTTCACATTACTAATAATCCATGCCTTTCGCGACGGCAAGGCGTTGTTGACCAATATTATATCAATCGAAGAACCAAGACCGTCTTTATTATATGCGCTTTCCGAGCCTGCGTTTAAAGTGGTCACATCGTGAAAGCCCAGAGATTCGAATATACCTTAACCCTTAGCATTCATCCATTTACTTCCCCAGTGAATTGCCCAGCCATTAAACTAATCTGGGATAATTACAGGGTTTTTTGCACACGTTGTTACACAGGACTTCTATTCGTATTTCGAAATCGGCCTAATTATTAACTTGGCGGGAAATAGCAGCTATATGTGTATAAAAAGTCTCTGTGTTTAACGCAAACGTATCCTTCTTCTACTAAAAGAAATATCATGGCTGACAGATGCGCGTTGTGTGTGGTTTGTCCTTAACCCACTTTTTGTGGGGACCGCCTTGAATAATTTATTCAGGACTAGTATGTCAATCGATTGTACTCTGACGTTTTATTGGAGCACACCTTGCGCTGCCCCACAATAGTATTATATTTAGTTGTATCAATTTCATACCTGCCCTTTTTTAGTACTGCCGCTTGCCGCAGCCAATTTATGCCAACAAGGCTTGCCTCATTTTTTGCATATATCGCAGCAGGGCTTTTAGTGCATTATATATAGTAACTTGGTGTGTATTAGCATAAGCAATTGTATTTTGTTATTACCGTAAGCATTTACATATTTTGTTATTAGTAAAAGGATTTATTTTATTTCACCTCATTTTAATTATTAGTAGCTTAAGCATTATTTGCAAGTATTTTTTTTTATAGTTTAAGAAGGAACAATGATCCAATCAACTCGTTTGGAATCAGAATAATAGCAATCAATTGGATTCAATCCATGCGTATTTTTAATAACTTTGATTCACTTGGATATTATCATTAATCAAACTTAATTTGCGCAATCTGCGAATGGTTGGATTAAAACTTTTAATAATATAATTTCCAGGATCAATTATATTTTATGTTTAATTTTTATTTATCCTTAACATAGTGATCTTGACGTTTATCTGATATCAAAAAAATCATTCCGATTTTATGACATAGCGTCTTTATTTGTTTATAACATGACAATACTGCATATTCCTAACCTGGCGATTCTCTCAATCACACCAAATGCGTTTTAAATTATAACACTAGTCGTTAGTGCGTTCCCTGCTGAAACTAATGTGTAAGAGATGGGAGTCGTTTTGCCAGATTTTTGCCATACTCGTGTCATTCGCCCACTTCTTATCGGAGGCCACCTTTTAGGGTTCGTTCAGGAAGATTGGGCCAATTGATAATTCTTTGATATTTTGTATGTGTGTATGTATATTTTTTTTTCGCTATACGACCTGACAGCAGCTTACATGATTTGCCATCCTTAGCGCCTACGTACTAAAAATGCCCTCCGCACACACATTATCTCAACTATCCTCCTCCATAGGACCTCGGTTTGGTATTATTTCGCAGAGGTTGGGTGCAATTAGTGCGCTTTCTATGGTGGGATATCAGTGGAATACACTATTCGTTTCCACATCCTCTGCTCTCCACCAGCTGGCCAAGGCTCGTAGTTCTTGGAGCACTCTTCTTACGAACTCGTCAATGGTGGTCCACACTTCTTCGCTGCCAATTATCACCTGCAATATCTCACTGGGTTCTACTTTTCCAGTGAAATATAACTCTGCTCTACATCTTCGTCTCTTTCCGCGCATTCCGCGCAGTTTGGTGAGCTATCTCGCCTGAACCTCTGCAGGTACTTCCGGAAGCAGCCATGACCAGTCAGGAATTGGGTCAGATAATAGTTTATTTTTTCTGGCTTTTCGGTCTATCGCATTATGTTTGGGATAAGTACGAACGTACATTTTCCTTTTGTTGTTCCTTCCCATCGTGGCTGCCAAATTCCCATCGACACTGGTCTTTCCTTATGGCTTTTTAAGAGCGATCGTTGTTGCGACACCGTTTGTGGATGCGCTTAATTTCATACCGATTGGCATGGCACCTGAGATCACAATCGCGACTTCCCTCGACAGTGTTGAAAATCCGAACACTTGCCACACCCCGCTAAGACGATATAAAGGATCATGTTTCGGTACATCGCTTTTACGGTGAGTGCTCCACCCAAAAAGGCTCGCATACATCATCACCGAAGTTACCACCGTGCCTATTATTGTGCTATTGGTGACTTTAGGGCCTCCAATATATGGAATAATTCCCGCCAAGAACGCGTGGATGTCAGAAGCTTTCTCTGCCGCAAAATGCATGTGGCGCTTAAAGCTGACTCGATGATAAGGCATGATTCCCAGGCACTCGCGAGCAAGAGGCGGCTACACGGTGTATCACCTAACTCGTATGCAACACGTTTTCACATGCTTTCGTCTGTTTATTAGGACAGCCCCCGTTTTATGTTCCGCTAGCTCTACGCCCATCTCTTCTAAGCGCTCCTTTACTTCAGCGACTGCATCGTTAGTATTCACTTCCACCTGCGCAACACACTTTGCGACTACTACAATTGCTATACCATCAGCAAAGTCGATAATTGGCAGGTAACATTTTCTTCAACGTCAGAATTACCTCATGGTGGTAACTATGCGTACAAATATTGCTTACATACCGCTGAAGTTAGCATACATGGGAGCTGGAGGCATAAATAATGCCTATGATAGATCCATAGTCGTTTTTTTGTATGTACATTTCGGCTCATCATTTAGCAGTATCACGTCAAGGTTTATGAAAGCTCTTAGCAAGATTTCTCCTCACCTGCTGGTTCAGTTTGGCAACTGATCGCGGCGTGATTGCTTCGTTCTTTTCTGTAAAGAGTTAGTCCATTGTTTTATTTCTATTTCTTTTTGCGCGTAATTATTCGTAAAGGCACAAAGTTAAAAGGTGTAAGAATTATAAAAAGAAGTATAATAATCTTAATTTATATTAAAATTTTGATGTTTTCATTTTTGGTTCTTGCATTCAGCACAAGTGTTTTTGATAATAGGTCTCTTTCGTGTTTATTTTTCTTTTGGTGCTATTACAGTTTTTCTCTTGCCCTTTATTTACCGTTGCTTACTAGTGTGAAATCTTCGTCTAACTTAGGAGAAAATTGTGGTGATTTTGTTTTCTCTCTTTTTTATAGTCTTTGCTGATTGGTGGTGATTTTTCTTATTCTTGTGCTCTCTTGTCATAGTGTCAACGTAACGGAGAAATTTTCTTAAATTTTTAGAAAAATTTAGTGTTGTGACCCTCTTGATTTGGCTCTTTCTTTTTTTTTGTTCTTCTCCTCATAATCCGTCTCTATCTTCTTGACTTGACATGGAGTGTCTATATACTGCATGTCGTGCCAAATCTGGTCCGCAATCTGATAGATTCGTTATGTGCTGGCTTTGTGATCGCTTTGGGCATGCAAAGTGTGGCGGAATTATAGGCCGTACTGCTGACGCAGTCATTGATCCTTCCAAAGGATTACGTTGATCATGTCCCGACTGTAGAAAGCGGGACATTGACTTCTACAGACTTTTCACGGCGACGAGAAATGATTTCTCAAAATTAAGTAAAAATCTCGGCTCCATGTGGAAAATGTTCAAGGAAATTAAGTCTAGGTTTGATCAGTGTCGCTACAGTGAGCACTCATCTCCTTCCCAGGCCTCCAAAATAGAAACTCGTAGCGTAGGGACGTCAGCTCTGATCCCCTCTAAACCTGACACGCTTATACAAGTTATTGCTCCTTCTAACTCCACGTCGAAAGCCATCGTTTCCGATACTGTCGATTTGGTCGGTAACAAAATTGTTACAAACAAGTCGGCAAGTCCATCTGCCTTAAGTTATGCTGAGGTTGCAAGGGAATCTCCTCCCGGTCCCGTCGTTTGTTCTAATCAGACGTCATCACCTAAAAATAAAATATGAAAGTGCAAAGTAAGTCTGCTTCTCCTCCCTGCTGTTCGAGTGTGAACACTAGTCACCAAAGTGGGCATGTTGCTCAAGCTTCTAGTACAAGTGTGTCAATATTTTCCCCACCTCATAACTCCCAAGCTGTGAACCCTACTATTCCAAGTAGTGATGATATTTACTTGACGGCAGTTCCTCCTAGAAAAGCATTATTTGTGTCACGACTGGTACCGGAAACATCGGTAGATAATATAAAAAGCTATCTGGCGGTGAAAGCCCCATCAGTCAACTTGAAGCGCGTTAGCATTTTCAAATTGGCTCCTTCTCAACCGAGAGCAATATCTTCATTTAAGATAGTAGCTCCGACTGAAAACAGTGATATATTGTTAAACAACCACTGTGGCCAGTAGGATCTTTAATTAAGGTATTTATTCCTAGAGATCGACCCCGTAATACCAATGCTGTAGGCCTGTCGCCTTTAAAAAACTAAGTATTTCTTCAGGCCCATTATCAAAATGTTAGGGGTCTAAATTGAAAAATTCGTTCTACTTTCCTTAATTCAGTGCGCACTGACTTTTCCTGTTTGGCCTTCACTGAAACTTAGCTAAAGCCCGATCTACATTCGACGGAATTTTTCTATAATTCGTTTCAGGTTTTCAGAAATGATCGACTGTATCGCATTGGTAGCGGTATATTAATCGCCATATCTGCGTCAGTCCCGTCCTATTCAACTGAATTTCCCGCTATTCCCGACGTTAAATTTATCGCCATTCGAACGAAATTTTCTAATAAACAGGTATATGTAACCTACTCCTATGTTCCCCCGCATTCGGATATCTCTATATATAAGACACAGGACGCCCCCACTTGTGAAGTGGCCAAGCAATCTAAACCTAACGATTTTGTCAATGTGTTGGGTGCCTTCAATATGCCTCAGGTCATTTGGTGTTCTGGCTGTTTGATTCCTACTTCAACATCTGATAGAGTGTTGTGCTCTTTAATGAATTATTTGATCATAATCTAGTTCAATACAACCGTACCCCTAATTGCAATGGTAGACTGCTTGATCTTTGCTTTGCCAATTTTCCTGAGATAAGTGTTAATCGACGTCTATCGTTTAGTTTACTTGAGGATCCTTATCATCTTGCAATGTGTATTTCCTTTCATTACAAGCATGATGGTTCGTTGAGCTTCTCTAGCGTTCCAAATTAAATTTTTTCAAATAAATATTATGATTTCCATAAAATCAATATTTCAATGCTAAAAAATTATCTGTCACATATTATACTTGATTTCTCAGTTGGAAGTATTGATAGTTTACTGTCTGGAAGTATTGCTCTACAATATATGAAATCTGGCTATTTGTGCATCCGTCTCGATCAAGCAGTCCCGTCCTCGAAGTAGGTGTCCTCCGTGCTTTAATAAGACAATTAGATATTACAAGAATAGGAAAAACAAGCTATTCAAGAAATTTT
>CCAG010006669.1:0-103132 GCA_001077435.1 Glossina morsitans morsitans | reverse complement strand
TAATGCCTATGAAGAAGTTATTTTAAACATATCTTTCAAATGGGTTCAGTTTACTTCATTTCAAAAAATATGTGAACAAAATTGAAAGTATTGTCAATAGGGTTTGACGATAACCTGACTAGCCTCGAAGAGCTTTTTCAATTCAATTCGTTCCATTTCACAAATATGTGAGTCTTTTGATTGATAGCTTCAGTCGTTTGAATGTGCAAAATTCTGCTAAAAGAACGGTATACAAACAGCTGATCGCATCAAGAGTTTATTTAAAATATATTTTTCTATAAAAATTTAACAAAACGGTTATAGCAAATTAAGTACAATGTTCACATTTAATAAACTCTTTTCTTTTGCACCAAAGCGACTGCAATTTTATTGTGAATACGCTAACTTATCGAAACTTAAGACACGAAAACAAAGAAAAGCGGTTTATGGCGAGTTATTTCCGCAAACCATGTTGAATAAAAAACATAATGCACCGACTCATATGTACCTTGCCAACGAAGAGACTGCCAACCTAATTGATAAGCAACTGGATCGTTTTTTCAAGCAAAGCCCCTGTGACACTATTTTAGAAATCAACCCAGGCATTTGTTTACTGACAAAAAAATTGCTGAATCGTGAGAAACAATTTAAAAAAATCGTTCTAATAGAGTCTACAACTCACTTCGTAGATCGCCTACAAGAAATGCACTACTTATACCCGGATAGAGTTAAGTTCAAACAGGGAGACTTTCTGAATATTAGAAAACTTGTACATATGGATAAAATGGATAATGGCTCCCGCGTAGTTGAATTATTGAGCGATTTGCCGTGCAAAGAGTATCACGATGGTAACTGGGAATATCTTCGTTGTAATAATTAGTTTTTAATATTTTCCTTCATAGATACAAACATGATTTTGTTCGGTGCTGTAGGATGTTATCAATTTTTTAAACATTTACTTAATTCCATAATGTTTGGCAACAGTTTTCTTAACTTGGGAAGAGCTGAAATGTATTTAATTATGCCACCACCCATATATTTGGTAGGTTTGATTCCTAAACTAAATTTGCGTTTTATTCACTTTTGCGTTTTTACCAGTGCAGCACTTGACCTGCAACAAAGATGTAGGTTACCTGCTGTATAGATCAACATCCATACTCTTTCAAATATTGTTCGAATATCGCTTTATAGAGTATTTGCCAAGGGATTCATTTTTACCGCTACAAAGCGAGTATTTCTTTAATAAGAGGAGCAAATTAAAAAAAGTAAGCGCTTGTGTAGAAATTGAAAATTAAGGCAACTGTCATCTAACACCTCTGTTACCAATTCTAGATTCTTTCTGTAGATGCAGATAAACTGTATTTAACGCGCATCGTGCCGCGTCGAAATCTACATGAATTGTGTTCTCCTGAAGATTTGCGAGCTTTATGGTATTTCGTTACACAAAACTGTATAAGTCGCCGTAATCGCATTATACCAAATTTAGAGTAGGCACTTGTCCTTCTTTATGTTTATGTATTTTCATAAGTATATTATTAATATAGGAAATGGATACCTGGTTGTGGTGCCCGTCTTCTAGTAAACAATGGCAAGTCTGAACAACCACCACAATTTTATACCGATGAACAATTAAGTAAACTACCGGAATTCTCTCCACCTTGTAAAGTTCTAAGCGCTGCAGACGCATTGCCACCTATTAATATATATACAGAGTTTGGCGACTTAAATCCCAATCAAATGCTGGCGCTTTTTCGAAAATTTCGTACTTGGCCAGAATATAAAGAAAGCTCATTTTTGGCGTCGCTTGAAAGCACTTTGTTACGAACCGTAACAACTTCAGACGATCTTAATGAAAGTTTAGCAGAGGAAGAGGACATAACTACGGAAACTTCGAATGAAATTCAAGAAGAACTAAATACCAAAAAATCGTCAAAACCTAAACGCACCAAGAAAGAGAAACCTTCCATATGATGCCTATTTATTGTTACGAAATTCGTATAATTCGTCTTAACAGTAAGGAAATTTTGTTATACACAGTTAGAAAAAAAAAAAAAAATTATTAATTCGTACAATCGCCTTTTAAAAACTTCTTGCTGCCACGGTTTTTGCACGAATCCTTCTCAGGTTCAAAAGCGAATCTATTTTCTAGTGATAATCGGATGCAATCAACATGCAAAGTTTTGGGATCAACACCTATTATGTAGCTCTCAGTAGCAGTGGTTTGGCACGGACCGTTTTCACCGAAATCATAGCAACCGCCTCGTATTTTAATTCGCCCATCTACCTTGCAATCATTGGGGACACAGGCAGGTATAATTTTTTCGTCGGGTAAAACTAGAATTTCTTCTGCTTCGCAGGGACCTCTGCGAAATGCGGGATAGCAAGCATCCGTATCGGGATGATAAATGGCGGCTGAAATATGCGCATTTAGATTAGTGTTCTATAGAATTGAGTAGTGTTATTGTAACAGTTACCAGGTGCACAATCGCATATCCAATCATTTTTTTGGTCACCCGGATACAAGAGTTCGTAATCCTTGCAGCGTCCGGGCGAAAACAGAGGCAGTCGACCCTAAATAACCCAAAAGATTTTGCATTTAATATAATTTCTCTTAATATGCGGAAAAACGAGAGCTTTTCGTTAAATTTACAATGAATTTAATGAACATAAGTATTCCAAAGAGACCTAAAAAACCCATTTCTGTTGGGTTTTCCCATATTACTAACCTGTAGATTAGCTTTATTTTTGCTTATGTCGACGACTTCTGGAAAACCAAGCTGGGATGAGACTAATTGCATGGCCATAATAACGCAAATTAATGATTTTCTTATATTTTGCTTCATTCTTTAAAGCAAAAAACTATTTATAATAAAACTTTACTTATATGCCGTATACGAACGATCAGATTATAGATTTATCTTTAATAATTCCTACAGAGCAACTGAATAGCTAGCTATGCCCTCTCCGATGTTGAGTGAAAAGAATGTGATTAAATATCTTTAATAAACGCTATTTATTGCTCAGAGTAATGCTAGCGGCCCCTCAGAATGCACGGGGAAAAATACTTTTTCTTATCTCTTTAAAAGCTCAAAGCAAAAAACTAGTTTTTTATAAATGAAACATTTAACGACTTAAAAATTATGAACATAAATGTATGTGCAGGGAGAAAGTCTTTGAAAACAACAAATCTTTGTCAATTTAAAAATAACCGTTAACATTATAATTATACAGTGTCCGCCTGATTGCCAAATCTCATATAATTCTTTGATAATAATTTCTCATTTCCTTTTCAGTACGATATTTAAATATTTATCATAATATTCTAATTATGCGCTCAACTGAAATTGCAACACCGGAGCCTTTATCTTGGCACAGTCTAACTGGTGCAAATTTGGTTTTAAAAATAAACGAATACAAAATCACTTCGATTGCGTGCGTATCTCATTGGAGAGTATTCGAATGAAAAAGTTAAACCACATATGTGGATCAACTTCGATCTTTGCTCGAGTCATTCTGTGTCATTTACTGAAAATTCATAGATCTTTCTACCAGAAACCTGCTTACAAGCTGCGAAGAATTTAACGCTAATTAAAAGCAAGCATTGTCGAAAAGTTGTGGGTTGAAACGTTCCATTGTTATCTAAGAACTCTAATCCTTTAAAAAATTGATCATCATTAATTTTATTATTGTTTGCTCATTTTTCGTATCGGACACATGGGTCGCTTTTGACGTTGTTTCTTTTACGAAAAAAAAGTATACGGACATACAGCCGCGCGCAAGCGTATATACGCAGGCATGCCATAGTGTGTCCGCGCATAAACTTTTGTGGTTTTAAGGACACATGCCAAAAAAAGAACATATTATCTGGTTTCTCATGAAGTTATTTTCTTTAAACAAAATTTTCATATGTTTTCTTTTGAATTCGCTATACCTCCTTTTGATTTCGCTATGCCTCCTTTTGAATTCACTATACCTCTCTTTGATTTATAAACAATTTAATATGTTTTCTTTTAAATTCGCTATACCTCCTTTTGAATTCGCTATATCTCCCTTTGATTTCGCTATATCTCCCTTTGATTTTACATTTTTATTCTTTCTCTTTGGTCCTTTGTCCTATGCAATTCTTTCTATCTTTCGTTCGTATTCTCCAAAAAAAACAACATGTTTTGTTTTTCTTCTTTATATTTACAAGTTGTGAAACCTGAGATAAACATATGCAACAACAATTGAAAAAGTACAAATTTTTTTTCTCCGGATATTCCGCGATGCCCATTGAGTGGCTTTTTTGAGGAATATAGCAAAAATGGAATTGAAACATTATCTATTTATTGCGCTGGCAATACCTGTGAATACGGTATTTGTCATTTAATTTACGTTCGATATTTGCATTCAATTAACGCTTGGAATTGCAGTTTTACAACGATTTTTCTCCAATGAAAATCGAAAAAAAATTAATAAATTTTACAGAAATTAATAGTTTAAGTAAGAAAGTTAGTATGGCATAGAAAAGTTCTCTTAAAAGCGGCAGTTAAATTGCGAAATAATCGGGCAAAATAAAGTTAATGGAAGTGAAAAGATTTGCTTGTAGAAAAAAAAGAGTGTGAGAAAAAGAAAAAGCAGAAAAAACATAACCACTAAGGTAAATGTGAGCAAACGAAATAAGAGAAAAACAGAAGAAACAAAAAACAAAATTTCTGCCAGATTTCATAGTCACAACAAAAAGAATAACATTGCAATACGATTGTGGATCGGTAAGCGCAGTAGAAAAGTTGGAGCACACACCTGTCGCGGGGTATTCGTCATCACAAGGGTGCCTTACTGGTAAAAAAAGGAAAAATAAATAAATAAAGCGAAAACATCAAAGATTTAAAACATATGGGACGGAGAAAAAACCCTTGATATATTTAAATAAACAGAACAAATCAAAGGCACTTTCATGGTTAAGAGAAAATGTAGAATGAGATATAATGGTTTTGGCGAAAGTGTGAATTAATGCATAAAAGTGAAATAAAAAATACAGCAAAATGTTTACAAAAAAATCGCATGCGGATGTTAAGAAATCTACAGCGAAATTGCAAGATTATAAAAAGGATTCGGCATCACGTTTGCGTCATTTACGCACCATATTGGGTAATGAATATTTATAAAATTCTGAAATCAAAATTATATAGTGAATAATGCATTTATGAGTGGGTGGGGGCCAGTAGTAGTTAATAGAACAAGAAACGAAAAAAATAGTTGTTGGCTTCGAGTGTTGGCTGCTTTGTGTTTCGCTAACTATGTTTCTATAAGAGTATAGGCGTATGTGATGTGATGGCCGTTGTTGGAAGTAATTGGTGCTAAATGTCGTTAATGCATTCTACTTATATGCACTGCTTACAACTCTATCGTTGATTCCCGATTTCCTCACAAAGTTGAATGGAAATGACGGAATTCAAAAAATTCCTTTTATTCTATCTTTGTACGACTAAATACATTTATTCTTTGCTAATTTCTTTCGCTTAAGCTTTTCGTTTAGCGCTTTCCAGTTTTTTTTGCGCTGGACAAAAGTCTAAAAATATATTATTTTCTTTTCATAACTACGTCCACGTATTAAGAGTTTGTACGTATATGGACGACTTTACGGTTTCTTTCTCTGCTTTTCGATCTGTAAGCTTGGCAGTAGTATTTGGTTAAAGTTTTCTAATTTTGGCTAACTTTCCCACGAAAATTTGCTCTATATATTATAGAAGTATGCTAAATGCAAATGTGTTTGTGCGTCTTCATGGCTAGTTATGTTTGTTATTAACGGTTGTTATAAAATGATGGGTATTTAAAATTCGTCCCAAACTAACCTGCTGTGTTTGCTTGTTTTCTGTATAAATTTCCACTGAATTTCTTAATTACTTATGCAAATATTTTTGTATTATTTGCACGTTTCAAAAATACACCATCCAGCAGCGAAAATATCATCGCAATCCACGTAAGAGAAAGAGAAAAAGACCAGCAAAGCACAGCACACTGTAGTCGCCCCGTGGAAGCAGGAAGTTTCAATTCAAATGCATTAAGACAGACGATTAATAATTATTCAATGTATGGATGGAGAGAGAAATTGAAATTGATATTTTGTAAATATTCAATTCTTTTCTCTCTCATTTTTATTAATGTATACAATTCTATTATATCTAAAAATTTGTTGACGACTTCACCAAGGTGTTCTGGAGCAGAATGATGTTCAATAAATTTTGCTTTGACTTTGCATTTTCTCACACAATCGATTGCCTTTTTTATTTTACTCTGCTTTTTCCCATTGCCCGGTGGTAACATGTTGTTGGCCGATACTTATCTATTTCTATCTGTTGGTCTTCTATATGTGTAGTGCTTAAAACCTGTTTGGTCGTAACTGTTGCTTGCAAAGACGTGAACTTTATTGGGTTATCGAAAAAGTTGCGACGTGTCTTAGAAATAAATAGCGTCAAGGTGCCAAACACTTTCTAGGCTGATAAAGGTACAACATACCTTGATATTGCTTGTGAAGTTCCACAAAATCACAAGAACGACTACATTGCACCAAAGCATTATTCAAAAAAGTGGCATATTAAAGTTCGGGGTTTTCATTCGTTACGGTATGAATACGAATTTTTAGATATTGAAAGGGACTGAGAGCAAAGTAAACTTCAAATCAAAGATTATTATAATTTGGAGCTATTTCCTCAGAGCGCGTAAAAAACTGTCTGACCGATCAAAGCCAGTGATGAAGATGTGAGCGTGGACAATTAATGCAATTAATTAACGAGTTTAATGATAGTAAAAATGCACACCTGATTTTCTTATATACCTTTTGAATATATATACCAAAGTGATAGGTAATGGTGTAGAAGTTTACGAAAAAATCGATTTAATATTTCGCATTAGTTTTATTCTATTCTTTAGGCTGAAATGCGTTTTCATCTACTTATTTAGGAAACCGATATTTCGCCTAGGAGAGAGCCTTCCCACAATGATTTCTTGTTTATTTCATGTGTTCGAAACCTGATTTCGTCACGTTTATAATGAACAATAGGACACAATGTTACTGATTATTCTCTTCTAATTTCCTCTTCTAAGTAAATGTGCATAAAAAGTGTGAATATCGAAATATCAAGAGCGTAGAATGTTATAACGTTTCCAACAATCTAAGATTATGAAATTATTCGCGTTCATGCTTAATGGTTTGAGTCTCTATTTAATTTATGAACTTTGTTAAATATTTATAAATAAATAAGAAATGATACTATGGGCGTTTAATGCTTTGTTACTTAATTTTACAGTAAACTTGACTCTGAATCACTCAACTGCGGCGAAGGATCCACCACAATAATGTAAAATTTATAATAAAATAAAAATTTTCTTGGTTATGGTTGACGCATTCGCCTTTAATGGCCAATGAAACCTCAAATCGCTGCACTTTTTTTACATTAGATAACTTCTTCATAAATGTAGGTATCGACCGTCTAACTAATATTTTGGATTGACGTAATCCTAAGTGGAAATTACCATTTTTCTGAAAGAAAGTTTTTGCTTAGCAGATGATTTAATCTATGCAGACAGGTTTAGTTATTGCTTTGCATTATTTCTCTGTGTGTTTATTTTAGCCAATGTTTTACATGATTGTTATACGGTTTTTATCAGCGGTTTAGTTTTTCCTTCTATTTTTCAATAGTTTCCAATTAAATTAAAAGTTAAACTGTTAAAAGCATATCATATACACATACACATACATATCCTATACAGCATGTTTAAGGCAATTGGGTTAATAGAGCAATTATTTTTTGTTTGTCTTTAATACATGAATGTGTTATCTTTCAATAATTACGTTGGAATATATATATATGTACATAGCGCATTTGTTAGTGTTAAGCGCAACTAGTCTTTTTAACACACTACCAAAACCGTTTGATAAAATTTATTTACTTATCTGATTTGGTGACGTGCGCTTGTGAACCTGTCAAGAAATACAATCGAATCCCATGTTATTGCATTCGAAGCAAAATGGTTAAAATCGATTTACTACAGTTCGAACCCTCTCCATATAAAAGTAAATGTAAGAACAGCGGTCCATAGCTTAATTGGTAAAGTTTTCTTAAGCACCATTCCTTAAATGAATTCTATTTTATAGTATTTCGAAGAAAATATAAAACAACATATTTAATTGAGTCTATAATAAGTATTTAATTCAGGATATCCTCCAGGGCTGTTTTGAAATCTTTCGAATTCCCAGCTTCGGCTTTAAGTTGCTTCAAGAATTGGTAGCATGGTTTCTTCCTTCAATTTGATCATTGCCGGAATAGTATGCTGCGTACATTGTTTTGATGTCAAAAGTGTTATGCATTCTTCTCATTTATTCAACGCGATATACGCAATTTTAGGGAACCCACACCTAGCTTACTACTACCATTCGTATAAGTAGTTTGCAAGCTGCAGCAATTGTAGGAGAGAGTATGAGGTGCAAGTTTACCATGCAAGTGCTCGCATCTGACATTTTTCTGAGGTTTGGAAGAGTTGAGTAAGGTAGAATGGCGTTTCTCAGCTATTCGTTATGTGGCTCCTTCAGGTCAAACGTTAACGTAACCTCTTTTGCCAATAGATTCTAAATTTATTTTCCTATTCCTAGTTGTGGTTTGCTTTGTAAATCTAACTAAATGGCTTGTAATTGATTAATATTAAGTAACTAGTCTTCTCTAAGCCCGCTCTTGATCAAGCTCAGAGGGGCGAATCCAAGTCTATTCTGATTGTGGAAAAGTTATTTTATACTCAGAAAGCTTTACTTCTTGATGGGATAACTTCCTGAAGTCAAATTTGAGGAAACATAATCCAGTGTCGAACTTCCATTGCTTTTAATAATGGGCGCATTTCTAATGTTTTCCATTTTAAAAGCTGGTAAACGATGCTTCTATCGAAGTTGTCGTAAGTCGCCTAATTTTGCATAAAAACTAAGAAATATTTCATCACTTTAAACCAACATTCGCGCTCTGGGAACTTTTCAATTAGTCGAGTCTTTAAATTAGGAATTGACTCATCAAGTCCCATATTTAAATTCAACTGTTATTTCGTTGCAACTGTATTTTATGCCTGAATATGTAAATAAATAAATGGACGACAGCAAGAGCGAAGACTTAATAGAGAGACTTAATTACTTGGCGCTATCTGTAGTCGCAAATGCTTCTTCCCTACATTAAAAAAGAATTGTAAAATCTCCGTATGGATCTGATTCCTTAGCAACACTTTTAAGGTTTAAATCACTCTAGGAATGTTTTCGATTTGCTTTATGAAAGTTTTGATTGATTTTAATACAAATGCAAGACCAACGCATTCACTCCTGCAAGGAAGAAAATGATAGACGGAAAGCAAACGCAATTACAGGGGAAAAAATAGATTAATTTTCTGTTTGCGTTTGTTTTAAATGATTCTTGGCATTTTTAAAAAGTCATATTTGAACACGTTTCGCTTTCTATAAAATAGTATATTTGTTCCATGCACCACTCCAGCATGTGTACCCCGATCCCCATGACACAATGCAGCTTCAGAGACCCTTTAATGTATATATATTCTTGATCAGCGTGAAATTCTAAATCGACTATGCCATGTGTGTCCCACTGTACGCATGCATGGTATGTGTGGTGTGTGTTATTGACCAAAAGTCCCTAAAACCCAGAAAAGATTTTTTTTTTCTTTTGTCAAGTTTAAGTATTCCCTTAAACCGATATTTATTTTCAAATCGTTTTTAATTTTCGTTTGTAGATAACGTTGACCATGAAGAGGCGAAGTCACTATTCGAAACGAATTACAGTCATGTGTATTTTATACTCTACGATACATTCATACAGGCCGAAGCCAATCTCAAACAGAAAGGTAAGCAGTTAATTTGCCTAAATCTTACAAATTAATTTGAAAAATGTGAATTTCGTCAACTAATGTGACTAGAGTTGACTACAAATTTTTATAAAGCGCACACAGATATATATATATATACGCTGGTGAATATGAAAATGTTGTAAGCTATCCTGTCGAGATATTTGGAAATTTGCGAAAAGTTCGAACTGCACTGTTTTTAAATGGAACAAGCAGTCTAATAGTTCACAAATCTGCGCAGGTTGCCTTGAATCGTGACAATGCGTGAGAAAGTTGCTAAGTTATTCATTTGTTTAAATTGTAGCTTTAGCCCACTTTTTAAATCACCTGCGTATATATAAAATTTTAGCAATATTTAGCTATGCAACTGATACGTCCATGTTCACTCTATTATTTAAAGGAATCTCTTATGTAACGACAAAATATTGATCGAAACTACATATGAGAATGTAGTCTGACACTGGTTTGAAACGATGCACAGATATGTCCACAATTAGGAAACTTTGCGGCAAACATTTATTCGAGTTTTATAGCTTAGACCACATGTATTACAAAGCATAGTAACTTTATTGGGATGTCTACAACACTCAGAAGGGCTTGAGGTAGACTTGCTTTTTATTATACTGAGTTTGTCTGTCCGTGCCTCTTATCTTATTTTCTTGTCTTCAACCACCGCCTTCTTGGCCATTTCCCATGTAATGCCTTATTTTGAAAAATCGCTACATGAATAAAGATAAGGCGCTGTGATATTAAGTAAAGTGATGTTGGGTATATATATAATGGTCGGCGATGGCCATCTATTATGTTTTTACTTGTTGTATGTATGATATTTATGTATATAGTTTTATTGAATTTTGATCTTATATGGTGTTTTGTACTTTCTATTATATCCTCCTTTTTCATTTTCTCTAATGTGTAAATCCTTATCTCTTCCCTTTCCATATATGTCTATTCGTTATTGTTTAACCTGCAATTACAAAAAAACAAAACCGTTAATGCAAAATATGTTGTCCTACCACACTACTATTACTACTACTACTACTACTATTACTACTACTACTACTACTACTACTACTACTACTATTACTACTACTACTACTACTACTATTACTACTACTACCACTACTACTGCCAAACTTCAATCACAAATTCGAATAAACACATGACAGAACTTCCGTTTCATATCGGTAAGTTGAACCTGTTTAATTTTTCTTCATTTCATTAATCCCATCGCTTTTATAAATCGCAAAATTTTTGGGCTTTTAAAGTGTTTTTCTTTTTATTTAAATTTTTGCATTCATTTGCGTTTTTGATTTTCATTCGCATTATAATAGATTAAGTCATATATATATAGTTAAGAGGATTCAAGGAATTTTTGTTGCCATATAAAGCATGAGTGCATCAACTTTTGATGCATTTGGAACAAAATTTCCCAGATCTGCTTTCATTCTAAATTTCGCATATCTATAAATTTTAAAGACCAAACAACTGCAATTTTCATTTATGCGCTCTCCACTTGATCTTGATAATAGTTCATAAAGCTCACCGTGAAGAATTGGACGGTTCATTATGGCTCCTGGAGAAGATTTTATGTTTATTGCCAGAGCTGCTGGCTCGACGCTGGCAATGTCATTCACTTAGTCGTATTATGGGTAAATTACTGCATTTGGGAAATTCTTCTAAGTTACGCAAAGAAGGCGTGCGGTTAGTTATCAAGTTGTTCTATTTTTGTAACGTAATTGTCTGACTTTCTTTATTTCCAGTTACTTTCTTCTTTGGTATCAAGCCTTGGGAGAGAATGCTCCCTCCTATGTCCATAATATGTACGGCGACTTAATTCCTGGCCTTATAGTACCTCAAAAAGGTATTACAGGTCCCGACGTTGAATTTAATGCTGGCGACTTTCTTAATCATCCCAATATGAAAGTGGAGGGCGGCATGACGTCCGTTTTCCACGATACTTACTCGCATCCCGTACAAAATGCAGAATTAATAGCTCTGTTGCCACCTTCATCGAATGAGAAATCGGCGCCACCCGACCCCCGTGACGGTCTAGAAATACTATTAAATAGTATGGTTCAGACGATCGCTTGTCTCAAATGGCGTGACAATCATTCCCAAAAAGATCACAAGGCCTTTGCTTTCTTATTGCAACGTTTTAAGGAAATCTTTCTTCCAGTATTTTGTCCTAACTTTGATTTCACTATGTCGGTTTATGAGCCACGTTTAGAGTTACCAACAATGCGTTCTATCCATAAGAAAGAAGAAGTCATGGCTTCTTGCACGGTCGTTTTGATCAATTGGCTGTCGCGGTTCACGCATGAACGCCTATTGCAACATCGTTTGGATAATGTTCACATAGCCGAAGCAGCTGATCACATACGTTTGCATGCCTATCAGCAGGGTCTAATCGTCAGAGACGTTCTCTATGCTACTCGTGAAAATGTTAATTTCATACACGAAGTTTATCGACAAGGATTTCTTTTAAATTTTACTACTCGGGCTCAAATCGATGCTATACGTACAGTTATCGCTGTTTACCGCGATTGGATGACTGGAAATACACCGCCGCCTTTTTTACTGGAACCAGAGAGCAATTTAGCTACGACAAATCAGCAGCAGCAGCAGCAGCAACAACAACAGCAGCAAAATTATAGTCACACTAATGCAGGCGGTACACCTCGCAGTACTTTGCGTTTACGCACAGCTTCTTACGCAGGCGCTATGTCCAGGGAGAATTTGTTGGTACGTGCTGGCCTTCAAAACATTCTCCAAACTTTTGTTACAAATGCGGCCAATGTGTTTCTGGTGAACACAAGCAATCTTAACATATATTTTCCCACAAAATCTAGAGATTATCGTTCAACACCTCTGCATGAGCAAACTGAGGTTTGCAAAAAAGTCCTCAATGTTTATCGAACAATGGTTATGAATACGCCCATGGAACCGAAAACTTGGGAACAGCTGTTGCTGGTATTACTGCAAGTGACTTCGGTTGTTTTACATCAACATCCACCAACAGCTTCGAAAAATTCTAGTTTAGGCGGCATTTTAGGTCAGGCCATTTTTCAAACGCTCATTGTAACGTGGATACGAGCTCATACAAATGTTCCCGTCAATGTACAATTGTGGGATAAATTCCTAGCTGTTTTAACTTCGTTAACTTATCGCGATGAACTTATCATTGAATGGGACAAAACTATTCAAACGTTGACCAGAGTCTTCTCGCGTTATGTGTATTCGTTGAATCTACAAGATTTGCCTTTGGACCGTTTGGCGGAGAGTAAAGGTAAACGTCGACGTATGGGAGTTTGGCAGCAAACATCTTCAAGCAACGGAATAGTAGGCAAGGAAAGAGAAGCAAAAGAACATATTCAAGTGGAACGAAATTTTAGTGGTAGCCGTTCGGAAGAAATTTCGCAAAGTACAGGTGGTATTGTGGAAGGCGCTGTATCTGTTAATAGTAATAATCATAAGACGGCCTTAAGCAGAAGCGAAGCATATCAGCGTTATTCGTCGGCTACTGCTGGATATCCTACGACGCCCATTCTCTCATTGAATAGGAGCTATAGTGAGGGAAGTTTAGCGTCAGTAGCTCGCACTTCACGTATGCGTCGCAAACATCAAAAACACAAAACTCAAAATTCTTCTAACAATGCACCGATTTTACCGTCAAGTGTAGAGCATTCATTGAACGTAATACTAGCTCAGTCTTTATGTGGTAAGGAAGAATTTGAAAATGTTGATTTGAACATGACGGCGCAGTCAGGCGACATACGCAAAGCTATGTCCTTGGATTCATTGACAACTTTAAAGAGAACGCGCAAAAGACGTAGGATTCGACGCGCCACGAATGCAGAAGATGAACACGATATTGATGACGTAGATGGGGTTACCGAAAGTGCTGACGAAGGTTCGCGCAGCCCTTCACCCACAGCTAGTAGCGGGATCGAAGGCAGTTCTATGAAAGATGCTCATATACAAATAGATGTTTTGGCTGTGGATAGTGGCGGTAGTCTCGGGGAAAGCGAAGGTAATTCCGGAAGTTTCAGTACAGAACGACGTTCTATTATTTTAGGCGGCACAGCAACTGGTTGGTTACCAGACTCCACAGCGATAATGTGGAAACGTATGCTGGGTTCTTTGGGCGATATCAATCGCATACCCAAACCAGAACTGCATGCTCAAGTTTTTAAGCATTTACTTGACATGACGCTCAATTTAATACGCATCAGAAACAATCAGGGAGTTTCTACAGACAATCAAAGTACACCTCCTCCACCAAATTTGATACCGCCTATAGGTTTAGTAGCACCATGGTGTTATGGCGCTTTAACTTTAGACAAAAGCTTTAAGCGGGGTAAGCTGTGGGCAATACAACTTCTCTGCACGCTAGCAATAAACGGTGCGGCAACTAATATGCAGCAACTACCAGTATTCTATTTTGCCTTACATCGGGTTCTAACCGGCGAGGAGAGGGAAATGATTTATGCAGCTTTGAAGCATCTAGAGGGCCCACGTTTCCTCAGCTTATTGCTGCCAGGTCATACACTCTTACTATTGGATATCGTACATGCTTCGGCGATATTGCTTACTTCCTTAGAAGCTAATCGCGCAACACCTCGAGCTGAAGTAGCGGCACTATTGGGTACATTGTTGTCTTATCCTTCAACTCTATTGCCTAGACCTTTGTTGCAGCCATCCCCTCAAGTATTTGAACTTATGGAATGTGCCGATCTGCAAGATCACATTCTTAATATAGTACTCCGTTGCGCCCGAAGAGAACCGTCGGCCAGAGCTCGTTGCATTGCTTTGGCGCAGTTGGCCCAATGGATTTTATTAAAATTATCGCAGCCTACTTGCGATGACAATAATTCTGGATTTCAGCAAGCAATTCCTCTCCCGAAGGGCATAATACAACTTAAAGATGAAATTTGTCATAACCGCTGTTTCAATCCACGCATCAAAGAAGCTCTTCAAGTTCTCTTGCAAGCTCTGCAGTTTAAACATCGAACAATTGCTATGGTTGCTATCGACTCATTGAAATTGTGTTCACAAAGAGGTCAACAATTGGCTTTTATAGAGCGATTGCCGCACCTAATAATCACGGCGATTTGTAGGGCGCTAGAAATACAAAATGTCGCAAATCCCAAAGACGCTGATAAGGTTGTGCTAACTGCTTTAATACTTTGTCTCGGGGAATATTGTATGGCTTTACCGATGACAGTTATGCTGGAATCACTAAACGAAAATGGTGAAACTTTAATCCTTATGGTTCTTAGGGTTCTGCTGCAGATTGGTTCCGGAGCACCGCGACACGAAAGAGTAAAATTGACAGCGGACGATGACTTTGACATGAATATCGCTAGTGATGATCTGCAAGAAGATGGCAAATTACCCGAAGCCAATTATCAAACTTCTGAGACAATACAAGCATGCATTTCAGCAATACGTCTTTGTGCCAAAGCAGTTGTCATGCATCTTGTGACGCACTTGGGCCATTTTCCCATGGGAATTGGGGCGGCTCGTTTGAGTTCGCTAGTGGAGGAGCAAGACGATGTCAACGCACCTAATGGGTCCCCTGTTAATAATCTGAATATTTGCAATAGTGTAGAATTACGAAGGGATTCCGTAGAACTTCATTCGGTTTTACATGCTCAAAATGTTCAATTGTTTATGTTGAACCCTGGATTGGTAGCTAGCTTTATTGAATTGCCAACTCTTAAACTACCCGGCGGTGGGGTAACCGCTGGTTTGGTCACAGCTGAGAAGCAGGTTCGCGTGCTTTTGCGGGATCTTAATGGCAAGGCCTGTTGGGATGCGTCGATTCTCTATAGTGAACCAAAGAAAGAGTTTTGCAAATCCGACGATCTCCCGCCCTCAGCTCTGGACCCCGCAGCATTTAGTCCAGCACATTTGCAACGTTTACAGCAGGTACAACCAATGGACTCCTTAATGACGTCTATACAAAGCGTAGAAATGTTAGCACCGAGGCATACGTTAAGACATCGACCCGCCGGAGAGCTGCCATTAGCTAAGGATATGGCTCCCGATTTAGATCAACTAGATGATGTGAGTTCGAACGAATTCTATCTGGTTCAATGTTATTTTTTAATAAATTTCATGGTTTTTACTGCAGCTTTTGGCATATATTGGTCACACTAGTCCTGAATGTTTACCTTATCCGGTGACGCATCTGAATGCTCCTGGGCCTAGTCCTCTAGGAAGTAATGCCGAAGCTCGCGCCATATCGGTTATATTAAATCAACGAGCTACAGAACTGGAATTCGTAGCCAACCTTAATCACCTAGCTCTACAACAAGCTCCGGTTAATAGTAATACTCCTTCTCTTGGGGTGCCACACGATGCCCGCTCTCTGCATTCGGTGCAAGAACCAATATCTCACAATTCATTTGAATCTTATCACAACTCTAGTTTTAATGGACGTAACGAAATACCGTTTCAATATTGTCGACTGCTTTTCTCCCATTTAGGTTTGGCTGGATGGGAACGACGTTCCCGAACACATCTCTTGCACCGCACTGAAAAACTGTTGCGGGAATTGCGTAATGTAGATTTACAAAAATGTCGAGAAACCCATAAGATGGCTGTTATTTATGTGGCTTCTGGTCAAGAAGATAAGAATAGTATATTACGAAATGCCAGCGGCAGCATGATGTATGAAATGTTTGTATCGGCTCTCGGTTGGGAAATTGATTTAGAGACACATAATGGTTTCTTGGGCGGTTTACCACGTCAGGGTTGCGGTGCCACTGCTCCGTACTATGCTACACCATTTCTCGAAGTTATCTATCATGTTGCTACCCGCATGCCTTCAGATTCTTCCGAGGCCATATTGCTGAAAACGAGACATTTGGGTAACGACGAAGTTCATATTGTGTGGAGCGAGCATAATCGAGACTACAGACGTGATATATTGCCAACAGAGTTCTGTGATGTTCTGATTGTAGTGTATCCCTTAAAGAATGGTCTCTTTCGCGTGACCGTTAATCGCAAGGCTGAAGTTCCATGGTTTGGTCCATTAGCTAATGAGACCGTGGTGAGCGGAGCTTGCTTAGCTGAGCTAATAAGGGCCACAGCCATCAATGCTAGTCGTGCTAAACGGGCTGCCTTACCTCTCTACCAGCAATAGTACGTTCTCTAAATTATTTTAATTTTTATATTCGTCTTATGATGTATTCTGTGAATATTTTAGTTATGAAGAACGTAACCGTTCATTAGATAGCGTTTCTTCGCGATATAAGGAAAGTACAACATTCGAGGATTTTGCAAACCGTATTTACAATCCCATGCCATTATCAGCTTATGCTACGCTAAGAGATAGTGGCAATAATGCGCCCTTAGCAGCTGCTTTAATTGATTCGCACCAACGTTCTTCGGTGAAAGGTGGATAAGTTATTTTCTGAAGATATACGGATATAATAGTTTGGCTTAAATCAATAATTATGGATTGCAGGTTGGATACAAGCTACTATTGATTCGGCAAATGTGAAAGAAATGCCGCATGGATTGGCGCCATCGGCATCGGCCTCAACCACAGCGGCAATGGAAGCTGCTCACGCAATGTCGTCACCGAGAGGTGGTCGAAAGTTGGGCTCAACCTTTAAAGCTGGTACTAAACGCAATCCTTTACATTCAACAACTCATCATACGACACCGCCGGAAAGTCCAACATTGCCTTTGCGCAAATTTAAATAATATTTAGCTTTTTCTAATTAAGAAAGTGATCAGACGTTTAAACGAACCACTAATTCGTTATAACTAGAGATTATCAAACATAAGTATTACGTGCGACCTTAACATTAATATTCATTCCTCTTGCGTTATAAATGAGCGAGTGAGGCAAAATATACGTAGAGCCAAAAGATGCGCATTTCATAATAATCAATTGAAGCAAAATCAACGAAGCGCATTTTAAATGCTAGCATTTTTTATTATTACTTTTTTTTCGTTTTTTCCTCATCTTGTTTCTTACTTCTTCATTTCACTAAAATCTCAAGTATTGTGACATTTGTTTTCGCAAACAATTCTGTTTTGCTTAACTTAACTTCGTCTTATTACACGTTGTAGTTAATCTTATATGTTATAATAGTTATTTATTTTCCTTAACTTGAAGTTTGTTTTGTTTTCATTTGTTTTATTTAATAATCATACTTTAAGAAAAAAAAAAAAAAACTATGAAGGCAGGAAGTCGTATTTATACATTTTAAAAAAGCAGCACAAAATCTATACTAAGTTTACGTTCTACATAAGAGTGAAATTATTAATATATATATATATATATCTATATATATTTATATTTTATATTGTATTAACATAAAGGTAACACTATACGTCCACATCTATTTTGAATTATTCTTTTATGATCATCGTTTTTGAAAACATTCTTATTTATTTCAACCAAATATTCTAATGACTTGCGTTCTAACGACAAACAAACATATATCCATCACCTACACATACATCATAGTATTAGAATGTAAGTTAAACCATCAGTTTTATTATGCATTAAATAGTTTCCCTTCACTCTACAATCGCAATGCAACAGACAATGGCGCTTGTGAAAATACTTTACAAATAAATTCATTTTCTTTTAAGAGTTTATAAAAATGTTTTCCTATACATTAGACGATTGAAATAGAAACATAACGTAAAAAGGAGCACGTCATCCATCGTTAGGCTTTTGAAAAATGACTCTCTTACTTACTTATGCCTTTTAAATTAACGAACTAAACCTTTGACTACAAATTCTTTCCTATTTATTGTATTGAAATTCCTTGAAGTGATTATTGATTTTTTTTTTTTTCTTTTTGAACCTAAAATATATTAACAATAAACTTTTAAATTTCATTTTTCTTCTTGTTCGTGTGTTTAACATTAACATGAGGTACTAAAAAACAATTGAAATATATATTAACTCAAATAATAAATATTTAATATTGAATATATCGAGCAAAAGTAAAATTGGGAAGGGGAGCAATTCTGTCCTAGTTTCCTCACATCTTAACCTAAGTAAGTTGAAAATTATGCGATTGGACATAAGCAGAAAACAGTCGAATGTTCATTTTTTACATCCATTACAGGCAATTAAGTTCGCCAGATGCGCTGAGAGTGCGTCGGGATTTTGGTAAACCATAAGTGTTCTTGATTGACATTACTATTGCTACCCACACTGTTATTGGACTATTTGCGTCTTTGTTCTACAGTTGTTTACGAGTGTTAAGTAGGCTATGTTGCAATTACGCAATTGCACGTCCATCGTTCCATAGCACGTAACGCTTGCAGTGATCTTGAGTTTATTTCTTAAAACCAATTTCGCCACAAATTTCTCTTTTATTTATTGATTATAATTTAATTCGAATATATTCGTTTGATTTATTTTTGTTCTTCATTAACTTGAACAATTGTTAATTTGATGTATTTGTATGTTTATAGGTTATAGTTGGACCTTAAAAGCCCTGCGATGAACGACGCTTGCATTAGTTGAAATTCTTAGGTCAGTTTTTAAAAATCAAAATGTAAAAATAGGCGACTATTAGAATGAATCCACGGAAAGAAGCGCGGAACAGTCAAATCCAAGTCCTGCTAAACTTATGAAAGAGATTCCACAAGGGGTAAGTTGTTGATGATGATTCTGATTTAATATATATTTTTTTTTTAATAATCTCTCGAAACTAATTGTGTCGTGTTCAAATTTTTACGCAATACCGAAGGCTCGTACTATTGACCTAAGTAAAAGGAAAACAATAGGGGAAATTAAGGAGCAATTCAAAGTGGATTATATTACGTTTCCATCAAGGTCCCAACGTTTGATTAAACTTTAGCATGCTTTCTTCTTTTTCTGACAAAGTTTTAATAACGTGCATTTACCGTCCGTATTAAGATTGAATGCTTTTATTTTTATTAGTACGCTGTACACAGCATATACAATGATGTAATAGATATCTTTTGTTTGGTTGATCTTTTGGTCGGCATACCGGGTGTTTTCTATCCTACATATGCTCGGATAGTTGTCAGGGATATTTAAAAAGAAATATCTGCATTGGTCGCCGGGGTCTTCCATATTTGCCTTAAAAAATTTTATAAAATAAAACGAACGAACGAACCAACGAACGAACGACAACTACTTACTTACTTCCCTAAGTAGTGATCGACAGCGCAATTTATATGCATGTGTTAGTTATGTTACGAACGCATATAGTTGGCACCAACTATGAAGACACAAGGGGATAATAAAACATGCAGACAGGATAACCTAGTTCCTTTTTCTCGTTTAAACATACACAAGCATATGCAGATTGCTTTGCTTGTCCTTTCTAGTCACTTTGTCTACGTAACGTTGTTCAATGAAACTAATACGTAATAACTTGTAAATATGCTTAAAAAAAAAAAAATCTCTGCATCTGTGTATGTATTATACAAACTTTAATACACCATTACATTGCACACAACAATAGTTTCTTACATTTCATATTCAGCTAGAATACAACAAGCAACACATTTCCCTTGAATGAAGTCTTAGCGTGTGTAAGACCCACCTCGATATGTATTGTTTTCATAAAATTGTTATTATTGTGGCTGTTTTCAGTTTCATTCTAAAGCTGACGCCATCACCTTTACTACAACGAAAATAGTTCAATCACATAGTAAAATAGAAAAGATGAAGAGACTATGTCGGGCTTGTGTCGAATTTTTGAAAAGCTATCATCATATATGTGTATGTCTCGGGAAGATTTTTTTTTATTTTCATTAAATCTGCATTTTCTGCAGACATGTCCGTAGATCCATTTTAGTCCAGTTTTAAAAATTACCCCCGGAAGTTCATTCTATACAAGGCCGTAGTGTTTGTCCTACTTGTTTATGAAAACTCCTTTACTATCCGTTTGTTAATCTCAGATCCTTTAATATGCATCACAAGTGAGTTAAAGAAATTAACATACTCTCGCTTGAGGAGCACAAAACCATGTTTGTGTTTATGTAGAAAACGAGAGCGCCAATTTACAAATTTCAATAGTTCCGTCTGGCTTGTAAGGAGAGTTCAGTTTTCAATGATTGCTTAAAGTGTTAACGTCTTGAAGAGTCCATAATTTATATATATATATATCTATATATATACATGTATATATAAAAAATGTAATATTTCTAAAAATGAATCGCCGATGAGAACATTAAATTAATAAAATTGTATTTGTAAAATAAGTGAAAAGAAAAAATGAAAAAATTTATTTAAACGGATTTATGTAAAAACAATGCTCTGTAATGCGCAAATGTCCACTTTAGTTGGTTGGATTTAATTAAAATGGATACAATTGTTATTGTTCATATATGCGCTATCTTAAACGAATCAGTTGGCTGATTGGTTGGAAATATTTTTTTATGGACTAAATCGCCATGAAAAATGTAAATTCTTATAAAGGATTTCAAATGCTTAGCAAGGAAGCCCAACAGAATTTGCAATTGTACGAGTGTACGTATTCTTTATGGATGTGTGTGCATATGTAATTATGATAAAAAGAACTTCTTGTGTTGGTATGCACGGTGCACGGTGCACGGTGCACGGTGTGAGATTAATGTCGAAAGAAGTCTTTCACGATAAATACACATAGGATTTTCATTTCTTTAGATCTTTGGTTTTTCTTTTGTCGGGTGGGATAGGTTTTGCCAGACTAAAGTCTCGTTCCCTATTTAAGTGGGATTTTTTTATATCAATCACCGTCAGGAGGAAGAGCGCATACGTGTTTCGTCATTATATTCATAACATCGTCATCGAGTACGTAATTTTAAATTAACATGAAATTTGAATCGGTTTCGTTATGTCGATCTGTCTGTCCACTTTTGTTATGCCAGAGATCATCACAATTGACCGGAACATTTGAAATTTTGAAAATTTTATTGTTGTCAACTTTTGTACATCAAACTCTCACGTGCTTTCAATACTTAAAATATGTAAACCTTTTACAAAATGGAGCGACGGAAGGTGTTAACAGTAATCAAGTTAATTGTAGGCTTTATAATTGCATATAAATTAATACACCGACCTACTCCTTTCATCAGGATTGGCCTTTCGATTAAACCGCATAGTTTATTCGATTAGCGAGTGCTTCGAATGGGAGATCAGACGCGGGTTACGATGTACACATAAAGTTTTCAATTCATTAATAAACTTGTGCTTGTGCTTATACGAAGGCTTTCTAATTTCAAATTACCTCAGAGATTAAATCTTTCATAATTCATATCTTTCAATAATTCATATTTTCATTATGCAACTTTTTATGTGCAATCGGTTTCATGAGAGCGTAAGCCAGTCACACTAGATGGTCTTTGTCATAAAAAAGTGGGTAAATTCAAGATAATTGCATTGATGTTGTCTAGCCTGAAAGAAATAGAAAAAAAAAAAAACCTAAAATGCATCACCATTACCACTACCTATTACTAAAAATAGTGTGTACATGTAATTAACGAAATTATTTATCGACAATAAAAAAAAGAACACGAACATGTTTTATACGAATGTTTTGAAAGAAGTTTTTTTTATCCCCTCATTATACATGCAAATATGCCGCAGTTTGTACTCTTGATATATTCTGCATTTTGCCGTTCTAATCCTTTGAGGTCATTAGGGCAGATTGCGTTCAATTTCCTAAGTGCTTATATATGCAAAAAAGTGTTAAAATGAAGTCATTGAAAACAAGTTTCGATGTGTACAAAATGGTTATAAAATTTACAAAAGAGAAAGGCAGAGAACGAATAAAATGGGAAATTTTGTTTCAAGTTTTTCCTTTTCCTTTTTATTTCGGTTTTATTAACTTTGTAACTCTTTCATTTATTTCAAGGGTCCGCCAATAATTCATAAAAATCCAATGTATTTTTTCTTCACTTCTTTCCTTTTTTCCTCCTACCGAGGAAACCGAAACGCATTTTTCGCACTTCATGTTTACATACATATATATGCAACATATAAATACATGCATCGAGAGTCGAAAAGAGACACTTGGGCAAGCAAAAGTTCACAAACAGTTTTAACCTTCTGTCGTTTAATCCAGTACTTCTAGAGGACATTAAACAAAGTGAATATATAAGCGCGGAGATAGTTAAGAAAATGCTTATTGTAGTATAAGTGAGTTGTCTCCACAACTCCCAAAAGTACGAATCTTCATTTTCAAACACAAAATTATGGGCCGAAGCGGACCGTAGGTAGGACGGGATGTAGAATAGCCCAGACCGTCCGGTCAGAAAGTTTCTACCGTCCGTCTGTCTCCAAAAGACTTTCTGCGTGTGTACTTCTTGAGTGCAGCCGCGTCTGTGGAGTGTTTGTCGAATAAAAAGTAACTGTGATTCGTGGACCGCTTCTTTGATGCTTGACATTTACCCTTTTGGCCTAAAACCTTCGCCTTCTTAAGAAAATAAATTGCGTCCGTTAGCCTTACCCTCACTTGAGAAACGTATATTTATTCATGATGTTTCTTTCCTAACCAAGTTAATGAGTGTTACTATCAATTCGTCGACATTGCTTGATAAGATAAACTTCAATGTGTCGCGAATCGTTTTTCAATCCGACCACAGCCCTTTGCAAAAATCTAAATTACATATATGTACTTAATCTCAATATCGGATTGTTTAAATTCAATCGTAACAGCTCTTCTTAATCCGCGTGATTTGCCTATGTCGTGTTTAAATCAATTTGTAATCGTGACATCTTAGTATCATTCGAAAATTAACTGAATTTGTTTGCTATTATCGGTTGCCTGCCCTTGTTACCATTGTTACCATTGCATGTTTGCAATGGCTTGAGGGTTCATTCACAACTCCGATCTGCACCGGCTGCGTGTGTGTGCCTCTGTGCTAGATGCACAGTACAGCTTTTTCTGTTTCCTTCATGAATTTTATTCTTTACACACTTTCGGTATATTTGTGCTCTTTACTTTTCTTTATATATTTCGTATTAGCTTTTAATAATAACGAGCACATAAACTTACTCCTCAGAGTCAATTGAGTTCTCGGCTATTAATTTATTTTAGCTGAATTTCATGTGTAAATAAATAAAATAGATGGCAGATGACAGAGAGAACAAATGCGATTATTTTGATTTTCCAACTAAATGATTAACGATGAGCTGCGTTTGCATATGTCGCTCTGCTAACCGCTAAGTAAATAAAATTCTATTGTTGCGAGCAGTGAGATCACACTGCTTCTTAACTAACAAGTATTTGAAAAGATAAATTTAATCAAAGGAGCAATTGAAACGTTTCTTCTGCTATTACGTTATTATTTTCTTTCTTTTTTTGCTCGTTTAAATTGCTTGTCTGTGGAACGATTAATTTTTTTTTTTTTTCAAAATTCTAACTAATTGAAAAAATTCGCAGAGCGAGAGAGAGGAGAGAGGGGCAAGTGGTCCGCATAATCTATTACATGTCGAAATTCTATCGTTGACATGAGTTCAAGGTTGATCTGTCAGTTCAGTCGATTCGAATCAAACAACAACCAAATGATCATAGAACGTCATGGACGTACTAGGGTCCTAATAACAAGTGCAATTGCTGAATAAATAATTACTTCGAAACACGACATTGCTATGGATGATAGACAATTGACTTTGCATAACACTGTCGTAGAACTTGCCACGTTCTTTAAATTCTGGTCACTAATAATTTCAAATAAACTTTTCACGTGTGGCCTCCACAATCAAGCATGCCTTGCATATTCGGTAGTTATTGCAAGGCGTCAGTGTTATAAAATGTAGTAACCGATTGTGAACCTGAATTCATTTGTGATTAATTAATAAATCAACTTGGGAGTCTATGAATACCTTTGAAGAAGTTGCTCACTCCTTTTTGACATCCAGACATAGTATTGGTTAGGATCTTTAAAATGTTCTCTCACCTTAGTCCCAAAAAAAAAGAATAGATAGTAGTGAGGAGATTGAGTATGCGATTATATATATATATTTTGAAGTGTGCGCAGAAGGAGAGTAAGGGTTGAATGTTTTCTATAATTGGGTTGTTTTCATCTCAATTTTAGATATGATTATTTCACTTATGATAATTTTGGCGATAACTTCCATTGTATGGAGTCTCACGATGCATATATTATCTGGCGACTTTTATAACGGTTTCATAGGTTTCAAGTTAGTATTTCGCGAACGCGATTTTAATCAACTTAACGAATACGAAATGAATCTATTGCAACGAGATCTCAAACGAATAATCAATGATACCAGAATGTCTCCGTGCGATGATGGCATAAAAGCGGATTTGTTAATAATGTCTAAAGAGAGTTTTGCCGGTAATCAATAGTTGAAAATAGAATAGTTCCAGTTAAACATTTGGATTTTCATAAATGTTTTCAAATTTCAGTTACTCGTACAAATGGAAAATTTTATAAAATGAAACAAACATTGCATAATAGTTTGAATAGTGAAGAGACCGATACCACACACATGTCCACTGCCACTAACAAGGACAACGACGACTATCATCGAAGAACAAAGGATCTGAGAAATAATTCAAAGTTTGCATTCAAATCGGAAGGGGACTGCAAATTCCTGAAGCAAAGCAAGTATTCTCGATGCTACATATATATATATATATGAAAATGAATTTAAAGTTAATTGATCGTTTTAGTGTCGATCGATGTGCATCGTACTGAATGGTTCCGTAATGTTACAGTGCAATTTATTTATAGCTTTCCATTCCTATCGGAAATTATAGCCATCGTTTGGACGGCAATGTGTTTTGTATTTCAATCGAGCGTTAAAAAGCAATGGTTAGTAGATCGTGAACTTTAATGCTAACGGCTACTGATTGGGTTGTTAAGTGCTGTTTTTTTTAGGGGTTTACCGAAACCTTGGCTTATTGTTATGCCGTCAATTGTAGTGTTTGCACTAATGGTCGTCACCAACGTAGCCTATATAATCTTAGCTAATGGACTGCTAAAGGCATTCTGCCACGAATTAATAGACAATCTCAATAAAGCCGAAACGATCAGGTGCGTTCCGCTTAACTATTTTGATCATTTAAGAAATATTGAGCAAACTATATGACTGTAACGACTATTCGAATTTCTTATAGTTGCGGTGATGCTATGTCAGTGTTACGCCCATTTATACGGGATCATGTATTCTCTCATGATGTTTACTTAAATATTTTTCGCATTAGTTATATTATGGCTTTGGTGCTATGGACTTGCGCTCTATTAATAATGGTTGCTCGTTTCCTACTGGCTATCGACTTTCAATTGGTCGATATCGAGATAGATTGTGATACAGAATTACCTGAATGTGACACGAAAGGGGACGAATTTGTAGAAATTTTACTACAATCGCCCGTCAAAGAAAAACTGCAAACGCCCCAAACGCTAACAGTGACTATCGAAAGGCCAAAATCCGAAGACGATTTCCTAAGTGCCAAATCGCATTTTAGCGATATGGGCCCAAACGTCTTAGAAAATTTGAATGCTACGCAAAAACAAAAATAAAATCCATTTATGCAAAATTATTTTTCAAATTTACAAAAAATATTTTTTAAGAAATCTCAGGAATTATTAGAAATCGAATCTCGTACTTTTTACTTCATTTTACAATCATAGATAAATCCTTAAAGAGGTAAAGTGTTTTTTTCACAACGGCACCTTTCTCATAGAATAGATCGTAGTTTTTCTCGTTATTGACAACTTGTAAACACACACTGCTCCAGGATTAGATGGGAACTCTTTAAAGCGTTAAAACCACCACAGCTCTCGTAACATAAGCCAAGGAGAATTGCGCTCCTACATAAAACCTCTAATAGCGCAAGGTTATTTACGATTCCATTAGTCAGTCGGTCTTGAGTTTTCAGATATCATAACAAATAGAAGAAACAAGATCCGTAGTTAATTTGGGGTAAGAAGAAAATAAAATTGATTTTTTGAATTTTTCTGGTATTCTTAGTGCTCTACTGTTTTAATGTTAAAATATTCATCTCAATGGCTTTAATTCAATATAATTCCATGAGGATTTAAGCTTGACTGCCATATATAAGAGGTGGAGATGGGACAACTCTTTTCACTTAAAGTCTTTCCACTATTCTATTAGTTGAGACTGTAGGTTTTCCTGCAAAAGTCAGACTTTTTTTTTTATTTAAATATCGAAAAAATTGGCATACATGGTCCTCCTAAAGAGTTCTATCAAATTCTTTAATGTAAAAGTTATTGCGAGATCTTTGTCGGCAAGATTTTTATCATTTTCAAGTAATTGCTTTGCTGTCATTTGAAAAATTTGTTGCCTTTGCCTCAGCACAGTGTTATAGGTTTAAAGTTTTGTGTGACTTATAGGGGGAAGCGTCCAGTGATCAGTAGTAATAACGTCATTGTTTCCAAAAATCAATTAAGTCGCTCTTTTGAAAGAACATAACGAAAATTAATTGCATTTGATGTTATAATTTTTGAAATTTTAATTTTGTGAACAAAATATAAGGAAACTCAATAAAAGTTATTAAAAAAAAAATTTTTTTTGTTCTTTGTGCGTTAATCCATTCCACAATGCGGGAAAATTAATCCGAAGTTTGGTTAAACACTTTCATTGTTATAGTTTTAGTCTCCAAATAGTTTTCGAGACCATCTTTGCCCAGTTCACGACCCATACCCGAGTTTTTGTAACCACCGAATGGAGTTTGCGGTAACACGGCGTCATAACAATTGATCCAAACAGAACCAGCATCAACACTTTGAGCATATTGCATCGCTTTATTCAAATCATTAGTAATCACGCCAGCAGCTAAGCCATATTTTACATTATTAGCGCGTTCAATTATCTCTTCAACGGTGCTGAATTTAAATATGGACTGAACAGGACCGAATATCTTAAATGAACAGATTTTTTTTAAAGAAATTCATTGGAAGAGGGGATTTACGTAAGTTTTGGTTTACCTCTTCTTGAGCTATTCTCATATTATCGGTGACATCTGAGAATACAGTTGGTTCTATAAAGAAACCTTTTTCACCAACACGTTTTCCGCCACATTGCAACTTAGCGCCTTCTTCTTTTCCACTATCTATATAACTCAAAACTTGAGTGAACATATCATTGTCAATCTGAGGGCCCTGTAACACTTTGTCATCGAACGGATCGCCGACAGTGCGCGATTTTGCTTTAGCGACAGCCTTTGATACAAATTCATCATAAATTTTTTCATGGACATAAGTGCGACTTCCAGCGCAACAACTTTGGCCATGATTAGAGAACAAAGCCTCGTGTGCAACATTCACAGCAAAGTCAACTGCAAAGGAATAGGTTTATTATTAATCAACAGTCTTGCTATACTAACATAATATGTTTACCATCAGCATCATCAAATATTACCAAAGGACTTTTGCCGCCCAATTCCAAGGAAACACGTTTAAGATTCGACTTAGCGGCAGCTTCCATGACAAGGCGTCCCACAGGAACGGAACCAGTAAAGGCCACCTTTTGCACGTCGGGATGTTCAGAAATGGCTGCACCAGCAGTGGGTCCGAAACCAGTAACAACATTAATAACACCAGCCGGAAAACCAGCTTCCTTGGCCAATGCAGCCATATGCAAGGCAGTCAACGGAGTTTGCTCCGCAGGTTTCAGAACAATTGTACAGCCTACAGCCAAAGCAGGACCCCATTTCCAGGCTAGCATCAATAGAGGATAATTCCAGGGTATTATTTGGCCTACAACACCCACCGGTTCTTTGCGCGTTATGGTAACAAGATCATAGCCAACCGGCACTGTATCGCCACAGAATTTATCAGTCCAGCCGGCATAATATTTCAAAGTGTCAATCGAATAATCAACATCCAGACAAGCTTCAGTGTACGGTTTGCCATTATCTTGGGTTTCCAAACTGGCCAAAGTAGGTTTGTCGCGAGCCATGAGTTCACAAAGTCTAACCGGAAGAAAACAAAGGTAAACAACTATATGACAGAGTGATCTATTTTTAAGATTTTTAAAGGATCTTCTACTTGATCATTAAGTCAGTGCGTTGCAAAGGACTCATTTTACGCCATGGTGAGTTACGTTGGAATGCCTTTTTCGCGGCTGCTACTGCCTTATCAACGTCAGCCTGATAAAAAGTTATGCATCAAGGTTTTTAAACTCATTAAAAGGTTATTTGTTTTACATATGCATACATATATATATATATATATAAATGAATAAAAGAGATTTTGTTTTTAACTTACTTTATCACCTTCAGCAACATAGGTGATAACATTGTTGGTGGCTGGGTTCACAGTCGCGAATTTCTTATTTGATACAGAAGGAACAAATTCATTGTTGATAAAAAGCTAAAAAAAAGGCAAAAAGAAAAGAAGACAAGATAGCTGTAATTATAGAAATTTCTGCTTTTATAAGATTACGTTTTCGTTTAAGTCAAATTTTATACGTCTTGCTTCTAATTGGCAATGTGAAAAGTGCGCTTGACAACAAAAAGGAAAACGTATGTAATTTGATTTAATTGTTTTAATAATTTTGTGTAATTTGCTATAATTCGATAATATTCTTATGACAATGACACGCAAACAACACGCAAACCCTTCAATAACATCTTTTAAAAACGATCTGACAATTTGCGTGTAGTGAACACTTTTCAGTTACCTTTCACTATGTACGTGCGTAAGTAGATTACAAGTTGTTACATTTTATGTTTATAGTGTAAGCTTACACACACACACTTTGTCAAATAAATTTTGATTCTTGAGCGTGTATATGATGTATATATATGGAATATATATATATGGAATCAATTGTGTTATGGTACCGCCTTTTCGTGTTTGGAGTTATTCATCAGCGAGTTTATTTGTATTTTGTGAAATCCTTAGCAATCAGAATAAGTCTTTCTAGAAGACATTTATACATATGTTGGACTAATTTCTTTCGGCCGTTAACTTTTTATTAAGGTCGAGATTTCCTCTTATTGGGAAAAATAAAATCTGAATATAACTGGTAGTAAGCAGAACTTTTTGCCAGCAAACAAACGGAATCTATTCATTTAATAGAGAGATAGGTGGGTGTGGCATCAATTTTTCTGACCGAAATGTATTAAAATACAAGAAAAGATTCCTAACCAAAGCAATTGAGAGTTCATGCGAAAAAGGTTGAAACTTGAGGCAGGCAAAGCAGTACGTTTTGCTATTGTTGCTCATTTCTATCGTACTGTCATTCAAGCATATCTTCTCATTACCCTAAACCAATATATTTGAATTAATAAACGCTTTAACGGGTAAGAGTATTTAATTATCCAATCTAATCTAAAATAACATTCTACATCCAATAACATAATGATCGACATCACTATACACTACTCGCCTACAATTGTAAGGTTTTCTCGTATGTGCTTAGCATATCAACCGATTCCTAACAATACGTTTCTCCTAACAGTTCTTTCGTAAGGAAATTCATAATTATCTAAAGATCTCTCTAATAGATTTTTTATTAAACTTTTACTCTTCTATACGGCATAGTACTTTGTAAAGCTATCGTAAGCTTTCTACGGGGATCTGTTGTTGATGCTAATCGACATCAATAACAAAACGATGATTGAAGTTGACTGACATATATTTTGGTACGAGACTCTTTGGAGTTCTCCTTCTTTAAACGTTTGATGTAGGAGTCCAGCTTTATATTCGGCCAACATATAGTCAAAGGGTAATGATAAGAAATCTGGATTGGTTTTGGTTAATATTCTTATAATTAATTTGAAAATTTTTGAGAAAATTAATTAAACGATTATGAGCATCTGATGTAAAATTGACAAAAGACGGATTATATGTCGTTCGGAACAAACATTACTTTCATTCCAAGCTTTTTGTTTATAAAATTATTGCAATTTGAATATGAACCGTGTCTGTCGCTGCCTTACAGTTAAATTGTTTTAAATATTTACAAAACATTTCTGTAATTTTTTCACATTCTTTTGCTTTCGGTTGAGTCAACTTTTCTCTTATCATTGAAAAAGTAATCCAGACAAAGAGAGTGCCAGCTATCATTGAATCCCCCAAATACCCTCCGCATAGCGATAAATAAAAAATGTCTTTATTAATTATTAAAAAACTTGATGCTCTACATACATATACATGCACACAAATATATCTAAATCTATTCCTATATCTATGCTTGATAGTTGCATAGTATTTGGATTTAAACGTAGATCAATATGCTTGAGACAGCAGTCTCATTGGTACACACGTCTCAATCTTTACAATGTTTACATTAACCCGGTATTTGTATCGAGAGATAACTCTAAAATTTATTCATATATGTACATACCAAAGTGTATTTAGGTTCGGCTGTTGGATTTTTTGCCATTTTTTTGCTTTTTTTCTGTGAATTATTTATTTTGCAAAAAGGTTAAGATATTCTTCTTAATTTTTGTTTATAAAAGCGCTTTCTTCTTGCCGGCCGGTCTCACGTTGTCTGGCGAAACAAGTGAACAAATAAAACTGAAATAATGTTTTCGATTTCTGTGCTTTTATACACCAGTTACTGCCGCTTGTTCTCATTTGCAATTCATTATCATGCATTCATGCTTGTGCTTCAACGTTTAGCGTATTTTCCTTTCATTGCTAATATCTACTGATACCGAATATGAATAGTGTGACCAAATGTTTTTCTTTTTGCGTTGAACGTGCAGGCAGTTTACAGCGACAGCCTGCAACGTGGACCAACGGCCAATTAGATGATGAAGTACTTACACTTTCACTTTTAAAGCCCTCCGGCAATTTAAATCTCACTTTCGATTTTGGAGGAGTCTTTTTATACATCTTATAGGTGGTCGCCAAGTTGTACATGGCGGTTTTCAATAATTTTTCTCACGAAATATGCCCCAAAAAATATGTTTAAACCGAAATTTGTTATATTATGACATAAAAGCCGGTGTCATTATGAAAATGGAAACAAGAACCACTACGACTAGAGAATCTTTGCTATATTAGATATCGAGCTTTCAAAACAAAATTCGAATTTTCTAATTTTCTGAAAATATTCTATTTTTCTGGTTTTCGATCAATAGCACTGCCATTATTATATTCTATTTTTGTCGTTATTCCTTGGAAAAATTGGAGTTTGTTTACATTGGGCTTGTTTACTCATTTATTTTAAATCCTAAATATTTTATATGATATATGACATAACGACTGCTCTACATTGCGATCATTTCCTTAGTCCGTTTTTCAATTATCAAAAAAACCTCTTTTATTTATGAAATAGTTATAAATATTTAATGCTATGAAGAATAACATGAAATATTCGAATGCTAATCTTCGTGTATCTAGCATTTCAATATGTTTTCAGGGCTGTTTCTAAAGTCAATGAAGATGTCGTTTCAATATATCTAAATTATAGCAATATTTGTTCCTGGAGTATGCGCAATTACTATTCAAAAAAAATTCGATCAGTCAAAAAGTTTGATATTATATGATTTTGGTTTCAATACAACTTCTTGCCTCTATTAATTAAGTTATTTGGAGTCATATTCACTAAACTGTCGGTTTTGAATTCGGGCTCATGAGTGTGCGGGGATCCAGCCACTCCAATAGACACATCGTCGTTAACTTTTGAAGTCACAATAGTAGCACGGCACTTATATTTTAATATAACGCGAGGAACGCCACAAGATATTTTTATGACTTTGACGATTCCCTACATAACGATAGCTATGGTTCTCTGTTACATTGTGCACACTTGCTTACTATTTCATTAATAAATTAAAATCGATTCAAGACGTCGCGTATCCTTCTTTATACCACAAACAACTTTTTTTAGAGAAACTATATTTTCTAACAACGATAGCATTTATTTAACTACTAACATAATAGTTTATAGCTTTAAAACCAAGGGGTGGATCATTTCTTCCTTTCTCCAGCCTTCGTCTTGTGTTATCTACAAGATAAATCTGACTTTAAAAAATATTAAGCATAATATTAGCGGCGGCAACAGTTGTAGTAATTGTTGGAGTGTGAGAAAATTCTTTCAGTAGTGTTTATATTGGAAGAAATTATATAATGTTAATAGCGATTGTTCAAGCTACTTAATACTATATATAAAGATGATGAAGTAAAAACCCCCTGACTTGCTTTATGATAAAGGGATTTAGTTATATTAACTTTTCTTTTAGTTTTCCTTCTCTTTCACACTTTCCAGAATAAAGGTTGAACGAAGACCGACTAACTGTTGACTAGTTGATTTATATGTATGTTTTTTATATGCAGTCTAAAACCCATAATTCCATGACTTACTGAATAATTAATACTAATCTGAAGCACTAAATATAATTCTTTATTTTTAATACGGCTTTTTATGGAATTTGAAAAACATCTTTGTATTTGGCGTTTTTCTACATTTTGAATTAGTTAAAGTTGTAACACTAAATTTGAAAGACACTTGTGAAAACTGGTAACTCTAAGTGCAATAAAATGAGAGCTTTACCGTTACTTTAAGAGATAGCTTTTTCTACTCTTTTTTTTCTATTCTAGTCAGCAGCTGTTTTTTTGCGTAAGTAAGCCGGCATTTATTGGACGTCATTACAGTAGAATGTGCTACGATTTTGTAAAAAGGGAGAAGATTTCAGTTCCGAGAATAATTTCGAAACCCGTTCTTTTTCTTTTCAATTGTCAATTTATTAAAAAAATGGAAATTCGTAAAAAACCAACAATTTTTTTGTATAAAAATTATTCTTCTCAATTGCTTGCATTTCGTTTGCAAGACAGCATAAAATCGGCGTCGCGTTATTCCGCCATTTTGAGTTATTCTGAATGCAAAGAAAGTTCGGGAAAATGTGAACAAATTTTAAGAAACAGTCGGTAGTTTTATATTAAAATGAGCGCTAACGCTTTTTTTTAACTTGCGATGCTGAGGCGGTTCCCCTCCTACCTCACTCTTTCATATGCGCCAGTTTTCTTCCTACTTCCATTTATATGAGTTAAAAAGAACGCAAACGAATACCCACTAAAGTAAAGATGCGCAGCTTAAAGAAGGATCAGTCTTCCCTAGATATCTACGTTGTCTACATGCACGCATTCGTTCATTACATTTATCTGCTTTCGCCAAGGATGAATAACGTGTTCCAGCATCACAATCAGGTACTGTAATTTTCTTATTATTTTATTTTATTTAAGAATTACTTGTGGTCCAACCTAGAACGTGATATTTCAGGCCTCAATTTTCATGCATTAAACCAAGAAAACTTTTAAAATAGCCTGGGTAGGAAATAGCCAGAACGGAAAGTTAATTAAATTCCATAAGAGTACTAAAGAATGGTTGCATCGCATACATTAATCTCAGAAATATACAAACTTTACGATTCTGTCCCTAGGATTTTGTCTATTTAAAAGGAAATGCCTTTATTTCTTGTTAAACGTGTTATTAGACTGTAATTCCGAAGGTGCATCAATAGTAAGATTTGCAAGTCTAAGAACGTGCCTTGAAGATTTTGTCAATCTGATCGAATTCGTAACTCCGCATAATCTCGTTCGTGTGGCGGTTTTTGAAAACCGGAGTAGAAAATAATCACAAAATCCTTTCAAACCAGCAATTATTAGCCAAATTCGTATGAAAGGGAAGCGAAATTTGCTAGACTCAGGTTACACTTTTATTGTCGGAAAATTCCGAGTACATGACTTGAAGCAGGTTAATATTAAAATCGTATGTTATCTTGATGTCTGGAGTTGGTGGAGGTGTAAACATTGTTGAAGTTATTTTACTCATTTGCGAGATCTAATCGTTTTTTCAAAATCGTCATTGCCTCTTTTCGCCGTTTGAATTTCTGTTAAGAGCACTAAGTTTGTGTTGTTCTTAATGTTTTTTTGATAACCCTATAGGAGTTGCATACAAAAGGAGGTGCATACAAATGTTGTTAGAACGAGAAGTCTTGCTGGACTGCCGAATATTTCTTACTTGTTTATATACCCCATATGACCATGATGCACACCATATTTATCTCATGTGAATTCTATGCCTATTCTATGCCCGCCCTATCTGGCTCCCTATTTTTGTCGCTATTTTCGCTATTTTAACAAAATATGCTGTACTGACGTGCTTTACTTTGAAAATGGTTTGTATCTCAGATCGATCTTATAACTACTCCTCTGTACATTTATCTTAAAAAAGAACATTTACAGTTTCAAGATTTTTCGGCAAACGTAGGTGATAGAGAATCCTTTGAGAAATTCTTATGTATTGAATGTTCTTACATCAAGATAACTTTTTTATGGTTTTATCATCAGTATTTTATTCAGTAGGAAATTGTAGATTATAGCATGGGAAGCATCGATGCAGTGCAGTTGATGGTCGCTATTGAATAATCAAAAAGTTTTAATCTGTTTGGTTTATATTTTAAAAAACAAGGCCGTCTATTAAACACCCTACATCAATTCTTCAGGGTGTTGCATACATCCATATGAATCCAATACGCTCTGATCCACATTTGGTGTAGGGTGTAATAATAGTCAAAATTGTAGTCTTAAATGGGACAATTGTTATAAATCAGAATTTGTTATGTAGCGATTGCCCTCCGAATGCAGGCCTTGATAAGATGTTTTTGCTAAAAATTGAAAATAACGATTTTTCCAAATGGCGATAAAAGAGAACAAATGTACCTGAAAGTTTGGCATGTGTATTATGACTGCGGGATGTGTTAGATCTGAGAAATCTTTTAAATTTAGACCACAAGGTATTAGATGACAACCACGAGTTGCTGCTGTTACTCGACCCGTGCCCCGATGCATGTATGTACTTCGCAGGCTCGTGGACTTCTAAAGATGTATGATCTAGAAATCTTAAGTTAGGTAAAGCCGCAATTAAAGTGTTCCTAAAAAGTGAAACTGATTAAATTGATCAAGTAATTAATTTTTGTTCTTCTGGCTTTTACTCACTTGTAATGTTCATATTCGTAGGGCACATAATCGCTAAACGGTTTAAGATTTAAATTATCCGGACATATTGGATTACCGTGTAGACTTAAGTACTCCAAGTTAGGGAATATTTTGCTTAGGATATCAGTCGTTGTTTGTAAGTCGCTGAGCTAAAAGCAAAAATGTTGTGTGTTTTTTTAAGCGAATATGTCCTTTGGTATGCATATTATCAGTAATTTTACTTCATTTTTATTTAGCATTAAAACGCGCAACCGATCTAGTGGTTGCTTCAATTTTTGCAAATGAGCTTCGCGCAAACAATTCCCATCTAGTATGAGACATTTTAATTGAGGAAAGTCATAAAGCCAATTTTCTATGGAGCTAAGGCGATTGTAACCCAAGTCAAGATATTCACAATGTCTGCCGTAGCGCTCAATAACTTTCGCACCAACAGTTTTCAGATCGCGTTGCGATAAAATTAACTGAAACCATGAAAATCTCACTTCTTGAAAGCCATTCCTCTAATATTGTACTCACTTGTTTTTCATTGAAGCTGCAATCAATCACTTCATCATCACCATCCATTTATTTTTCGTTTTACTTTCTTGTCCGTCACTTTTTTTAATGCACGAATTTCACGATTTATTTTTTGGTTCTATTCAGAATATAGATTATAGGGAGATTGTGTCTCTGTTTATCTGCCAAATGTTTGTCTTTTATTTTCTGTTACTCTCTGCTACTTACAAAATATATTATAAATAAAAGCTTTTATAAACTTTTGAGAAGATTTCATTGAATTTCACTTAATGATGTTAAATATTTTCTCACATGTTAATATTATATTAAACTATAAGATATAAAATAAAAGAAAAAACTAAGCTTTTCTCTTGAAGTTTGACGGTAAAAGACCTGGAAAGGCTATCCTCATTAAAATTACAAAAATTACTTTTAAAAATTTCGTCTGTCCCACTTCAGTTTAGATTAGGAATGGTGGAATTTTCTAAAGTAAATCAGGTCTGCTGATGTAAGCATCAGCACACTGTTATAAGGAACTGTAGGTAACATAGGAAAGCTTTAATCATTATTAAACGAATACAATAACACGCATCACTCTTTTAAATATAAATGCATATGTAGTTAGGCGCATATCTTGCAAGAAAAAACATGACACTATATGTGAGTTACTTTTCTCATCTTCAATACGAATCAATAAACTTTTTTATCTTATTTTTGTACATGAAGGTAGAGTATCACGGTGTCGGGGGCAATGACTTTTGCGACAACACTACTAGCGTCTCAATTTGTTTCTTTTGAATTTTCACACAAGCAAATCTTCGTGCGATCGCACATGAATATTATCGGCTTTTATTTTATATGCTTTGACTTGCGTACTTCGTTGTTTCGTCAGTAATATGCAATCTTTGCACAGTCAATACCTCAGTTTTCTTGATTTTTAAACAGAATACCCGGCTTTCTTCTTCTTTTTTTATTTATGCTTCCATTCCCCAATTTTTTAATTTGAATTTTCCTCCACAACGAATTACATATCACCTATTCATCAGCCCGAAAGGTACAAACATTCAAATAGTCAGCTGTGTTAGGCTTTGAAGTTCACTTAGTTCATATATGTACACGTCTAACCATGTAATTTATGTATACCGGCGCCCATATAGCTACAGACAGCAACAAACTGTCTGCAATGATCTGCTAAGCCTGCAATCATAACCCAACTTCTACCTTACCTTACAATAGATCTTACCTTGACAGCAGATCTATCTTCGATTGATTCTGTTCTCTACTATCAGTAACTAGCACGATTGAGACGAGCTCTGAATTGATTAACGAAAAGACGTTAACTTTACCGTGGTAAAGTTTAGCTTAGTTGGTTAGTTTTTCGTACATGTACCGTATATACGAGAACCACGTCCGTTCGATTGCCATTGGTTTTGGTTTCCTGGAAAATTTTTTTAACGGTTCCTTCAAACCGATTGATGACAATCATTTGATTAAGTTTTTCTCCTAGGAATTTTACAAGTTCTACAGTGATGGCATAAGAGTTGCACTTGAAAGATGGCAAGATGTTGTTGATCAAAATAGCATTTGTTTGGGTTAATGAATTTTGTTCCTTGGATCCACTAATCTTTGGTATTTCAGTAAGTGAATTAGCTTAAGATATTTAATTGTTTTTAATTGTCTTCGTCTCGTCATACTATAACGCTTTGATATGTTTGTATGTATATTTTCCGTTAATCCAACAACACATCGAAATTAAGTTTAGTAGAATAATATTTAGTTGCATATGAAATTTGGAGGAAAAAATGAAAACATTAAACGGGTTAAGAAATCTATAAACATTTATTTGGCTTTTTTAGGGGTCTCCTTAGTTGTAAGGTTCCTTGTATTTATTACTTTGTGAGTAGTAGGAGTAGAAGGATTATCAATATCGTCATTATCATCTTCAAAAGCTTCTTTATTAATTGTTGTGTTGAGTCTTGGCTTCTTCAGTAGTACCAGCTTCGATAGTGCCTTGGCCTTTAGCTTTATTTATGGGAAGCCACAAATAAACGACAAAGTTCGGTGATTTTGTCTCGTTAATGATATGAATTTGATCCGAGGCTTCATTGATCCTGTAAGTGCATATCTTACAAAGAGAACGCTGCCATTCCAGAAAAAAAACGCGTTTTTATCGGAATTTGCAGATATTCGAAAACTAATGGCAGCGTTTCCAGGTAGACGTGCACTTCCTTGCTTATAGGTAACTTTCAATGCCCTATCCAATGGACGCGGAGGCTCTCCATAGACCATCGCGGGTGAAATTTAATATTTCTTAAATTATTCTTCTTTTTTCTTTCGTTTTCTGTTATCAGAAATATTTTCGCTATATTCGGTCGTTTGCAAGTTCGGCCTTTTATGTAAAGTTGAACTTATTTCTTCTACAAAAAATAAAACAAGGAGGCAGGATATCAAATATAAGTAGGAATAAATTTTACCAAATTACAGCATAATCCATTTACAGGAAAAACATGGTAACATTTCTTGGTCTTATGACGAAAAGTACTTTTTTTTTTTCTTTTTTTTTTTTTTAAATACCAAGGGCGGCATTAGGCAATAAAAATTAATAACGTAAAGTATGAATAAGCGTACACCTGCTTTCGATCACCTGGTTGTATTAAGTACAAATTGATTTGACGCATAATTTACATCTTAGGAAAAACACAAATGGTAGCAGCATAACTTGGAAAAACCGAATCATTTTAGTGCGTTGATTAACGGGAACTAGCTAAACATGACATCACATCAACCAGGTGGTCGCATAAAGGGAGATCTGCGCCGAGAAAAACGTAGTTCTTGTTCTGTTGAGGAATAAAAGAAAAAATGCAAAATTTATGACTGAGAAAGAAATAGAAAATGAGACTGAGAGAAAGAGAGAGAGAGAGAGAGAGATCCACTTTAGTTGTTTCTACGATCTTTCTTTGTTTGATTCCAGTTCCTTGATATTCTACTCCTAGCAGCAAACTAATAACTAGGCTATGGGGTTTTGAGAAATAGCACACAGATCCCGAATCTGCTCTACTCCATGAACGAGTGTCGTTTGTTGTAACTTTTGTTTATGTTTAATGCCGTGCTTTCGTTGACTGGAAGGAACGTGAGATCGTCTTAATTTTGAGAAGCTTTTACATGAGGAAAAACGTAATTTTTCATATTTTGCGATGAAAAGTGATTCGTATCAAGATTAGACGAAGCGATTGGATTTAATTTTTGGTATTTATCATGAAAATAGAGTAACAATCGGCATAGGGTCCATACGGGTTGTCCTTGCCCGACTCTCTAAAGTTTTTACTTCTCTTTGCCTAAAGTACTTAACCATAAATAGGAGTAAAAATAACTTTGTAAAATTTTGACATAAGATAATAATCCGCGAATATTATTCTTGGTATTTTTTTTCAAAACTCGGCCAAATTCATTTTATACCTTAAGAGAAAATATCATTTAAACAAATATATGTTGCTTTGGCCATCATTTTTGCAATTTTCCTTGTAAAAAATCCACTCCAGCAGTGTTGAGAATAAATTTAGAAATTTCTCCGAGTTCCTGAGAAAAATAGTGCAAAGTGTTTGCTTTACCTACGTATTCGCTGTTTTAGTCGGAAACATGTCGGCGCGAAATTAAGAAACTTCGACGCCGAACTAAGGGATAAAAAAAAGAACAACGAGGAGAAGATACTACAAAAACCCTCCGAAATAACACTGCAGACATTCGAACGACAAGACAAACGAAAGCAATTTGCGAAGAGATGGTGTTTTCAAGCAATAAAATTATTTTTCAGGTACGCGATCGTTTACGCCAACGTATATTTGTGTTCTCTCTCGTATGCAGCGACAATTTGCCTTTCCCTGTTTTTAGCACAATCTTTTATTTTACAAGAAAATAACGCGAGCATCGATCCTTTGAAACTCTTTATTTCCTGATTAGTTTCTCGCTTACTTAGTTCTCGAACGCCTTGCCCGCATTCACGACATAAACGTCTCACGTATGTTGTGCTGCGTCTAAGTATTATATTTAAACTTGAGCAAATTCTTACAAAGCAAAGATCTTAGAACGAAATGTCGACCGAGCAACAAAATACTAAATTAACAACAAAACCAATTCTCAATTCGGTAATCTGCGAGAAATGCAAATTAAATATTGTCAGCCCGATGGGTTCAATAAATTGCGGTTTTTGCAAAAGTTCCTTTCATCCGGGCTGTGCTAAACAAATTATGCCATGGTTAACACAGCCCACGGTGGATGTAGCATGCGGAAATAGCGTGGATCTTGTTTTTAAATGTCATGTGTGTTTGATACGAGCCGTTTCACCGATTGAGGACGTGGAAGTCGTGCAAGCACCGGAACGTGATGGAGATATCCTCTCGAATGCAAGTGATGAGTTGGATAATTACGTGGTGTTAGAGTTTGATGAATCCCAGATAGCTGACACTTCCTCGGCGCAAAGTATCTCGCCGTTCGAGGACTTAATAACCGGATCTAAATTCTCCTCGGAAGCAATGAAAACCTGTTTGCCAAAATTAGTTAACAAGAATTCAGATGCCGCCTCTTGCGATGACAAAATTGATGATATTGAAAATGTTGTTGCTGTAATATCCGAGAATAATGATGATAGCTGCCACTTGAAAGAGGAGGATAAAGCATCTGAACTGTTTTCGCAAGTGACGGAAGAGATTTTGTTGAAGCAAGATGACAATATCTCGAAAGCATCATTCGTACAAAGTGTGGATCGCATAGAAACCTTTGCAGAGACAAGTGTGAACAACTCGCCTCTGGTAAAATCACCTGATAGTAGTTTACGCCATCAAAAAGTTGGCGTTATCGAAGCTTGTGTGGATGGAAAGAGTGACAATAAGGCTCGTAGTCTCTACTCCTTAGCAGGCATCTCATCTCTTGTAGATAAAACAAGAAAATTTAACATTACTTCGCGGATAATTGAAAAGCTATGTCCAAAGCAGGATGCCGGTACATCGGGAGAATCATCATGCATAGAAAACAGCGATAACGAACAAGCAAATGCGGATTCTTCTCGCCTATCACGGAGTACTTCACCAGTTGGGTGCAACGGATTCATCTTTAGCTGTAAGACAATGCGATCAGTGAAATTATCCAGCTATGTAAATTGTTGCTGCGGGAAAGAACGGGAATCGGTAGAGTTTAAGGAATTTTCATAGATTCACTCGCTGCTCGCTGTTACACTCAAGAAAAGACATCAAGCGTAATTAAATTTTGTATTTTCCCTTTGAGAACAATTAACAGCTAGGACCAAACCTGTTAACAATTGCATGATAAACAACATTACCTTTTTAAATAAAATTTATTACATGTAATATCACTATTCACTCTTCAATAAAACGTCAAGGAAGAGAGCGGAAAAGATTCTTCAGAAAAAAGACATTTCTTTGCAACTGTCAACTTAAACCGTAAGATAACGAATGCGAAAATAAAAGAAGTCATCTTCATAGAACTCAATAAATAAACCGATTTATTATTCTCTACGGGTCCACCCATCAATAACTAAATAACTTGCACTGATTCCTTTAGTACAGACACAAAGATTTATTTAGCATTTTCCTCAGTAAATAGATGTAATCGGTAATATCCCACTAAATATATATATGTATGTAAATGACTCAACAAACCGACGAACATCTTTAATTCAACTCAAAATTTTAACTTGTCGATCTTAATGTCTCGACTATTATCCGATAAATACCGTGGCTTCGTCAATAAAAAGTCGAGACTTGAATAAGTGAGAGAGAGGCCCATATTCGTGGGCCTTTCGAATCAATATCAAATTCTCTTTACGTCCTACAGAAAATTTTGTACATTTTTATTTTATTCATTTTCATTATTTACTACCTAATAATCCATCCCTAGCCATTTATTTATACATTGAAGTCTCCTTCTTCAACGCACGGATGGTTGGCATAGACCTTTGACTTTCCGGCGACGCTGCTCTCTATCATATAATGCTTCACTTTTACTAACCCTAAGTTTTGGGATGTTCTGTATTTTAAAATCATTATGTCTACAGTATCGCATATTTGCGATTTAATGCGATCGCACACATGCGTACACATTTGCAACACATTTCTGAATCCATTGAACTGACTTTGAAGCAAAGCTGGTAGCTTTTTATTGTTTTTCTTTCAAATTCTAGCCAAAATTTGGGAAATATTTATGAATAAATTGAAATATCCGTCCTTAGGTAATTAGGGATCAAATTTGACCCGTTTCGATCATTAAGAAGGAAGTCTTCGATCTGCTACAGATGTTTGAGGGAATAAACACATACTGCTTGTAAGGTGTATAAAAAGACTTGAGATTAATTTATCCAAATTTTAACACAAATAATTTGATGCAAAAAAATGGACGAAGTTTTGTTGTTTTACCTGAAGGAATATTTTAATGAACGCCAAAGTATTAGATGCCAAAAAGGAATAACGGAAAAACCGTTCGTACAAAGTGAATTCATAGAAGAAAGGGAAATATTTGCGTATGGGCGACAAACTAACTACAAAGACCTGGTTTCTTCTTTAGGCAACAATTTCTCCATTTTGTTGTTAAGATACTTTGAATTTCCTGTTGTAAAACGCGCACCTTTACATTGTATTCTACGGTAGGCGGAAGGAAAGTAGGAAGGAAGGATGGAAGAAAGGAAGAAAGAAAGAAAGAAAGAAAGAAGATAGATGTGTAAGTGAGATCACAGTATTTTATAAATCGCGAGAGAAGGCAACTGGTAGTAAACACAATCTACCTGTACGTGGGGCGGTTTGTATCTGTTGTATCTGTTTTTACCTGCAGTAACAAGACAAGAGTCAATAAATCTTTTAAATAATCCTTCTTCGAGTGTGAAGAATTTAGTTTGAATTCAGTCGCAGTGACGCACAAGCGCATAATTAAATCTTTTGAATTTGTTTGTTTGAAAAATTCGTTGGTTATTAAACGGATCTCAATCTCTCTGTCGCGTGCAAAGTGCTTTATATATAGATTGCAATCTATTTTTTTGAGTGCGTAATACAAAATAAAAGGAAGAAATGTCTGGAGAAAAACACATTTGCTGCTCATCGCTGAATGTTGAAATTTGCAAGCTATGCAAAGTAAAAGTGAATAGTTGCGCGAATCAAGTGAAATGCAAGGGTTGCAAAGATTCTTTTCATCGCGATTGTGCGCGGAAAGCTATGCCTTGGTTAACTGAAATGATAGACATAAGCCGTGGGATTGATACGTGTCTAATGGGTGAATGTTACATGTGTTCGCACCATGATTGGGTGTTTATGCCAGCTCCGGAACATGTTTTACCTAAGCGCAAAGTAAAATTATCGACGAAAATTATAGCGCCCTTTGAAAATGAAGTCGATGCCCAAGATTTTTTTACGCAACCTGTGAAAAACGCTTTACCAAAAGTAGATGACGCCAACTCAAAGGTTGCATCACGCATTCAAAAACTCGATGATTTGGAAACTTATGTGCTTGTCTCGCCCGAGAACATCGTTAATCCACGTTATTCGACCGGGAATAAATCGCCCGAATATATCCTATCTTCAAATGAGACTAAAGGGGTCATCCCCAAGCGAGGTGTCAAAGCTAGTTGTGAGGTGGCATCAGCTACTGGAAACGTTGATAATGCGAAAGCGCGCATAGAAGATATTTATTCAGAAAATCTTCCTCCCGCCCTTGGGAGAATAGTAACGAGTCTTAATGCTACAGCAGCACGCCTGGAGGAGCAACGTTTGCGGATGTCCGAAGAGATTTTCTCCAAATTAGAAGATATGTCGTCGAAAATGCATTCATGGGCCGACAAAGTCGACGAACTGGAACTGATTGCTAAAAAGAAAATCGTACAACTAGAGAGCAAGAATAACCGGCTACACTGTTATATGAATAGAGCAGATATTGTCATTAAAGGCATTCCGCGGACTGTGAAAAGCAAGAAATTACGAGACATAGTAATCGCAATCGGTAATGTTTACGGTGTTGCCATAACACCAGTTAATATTAATTTTTGCTCCCGGATTCAAAGACAGGCCGCAGTATTAGCTAAGTTTAATAATGTGGCTGAAAGAGATCTGATAATGAAAAGATATTTTGCTGATCTGAAACTCAAACTTTGCCAAATCTACACTACACGCGATGTTGTGTCCAGAGTTTATTTAGATCATAATTACACGCCCGTTGTGGCAAAGATGAGATATACTTGTAGAAACCTACTGCGAGAGAAGAAAATTAAAAAGTTCACAATAATTAATTTTTGCAATCCCAAGGCTAAGTTAACACTTTTGACAAATTCTGAGATTTGCCTCACCCCGGATGACTTGGTAGATTATGTAGGTTCCCTAGCTTAACATAATTTTTTATTCGCTGACTTTATCGGGGTGTTTTTGTAATGCCTGCTTTATTTCTTTGTGACCAAAAAATGCTTTTTATTTAAGAAAATACATATATATATATATATATGTATTAGAATCTAAGTCGCTTTGGATAGTTGCTAAGAAATATTCTACGAATTTTTTAGTTTTAAGAAAATTAGTTTTACAGACGTAATTGTAACATTTTTGAAGAGCAGTGTGCATTGCTTACCAGCTTACGTACATTTATACGACATCCTCAACATAATATACTTTTTTCTTTTTTATAATTCTGATAAATCTGATGTTAACATATTAAGAGTTAATAAATAATAATAAAAATAATAATTTCTTACATACTGGAAATATTACAATAATCCTTGCGGGTAGCGGATGCTTACGCTAGCATATTGGTTCGGTGTCGGTGATATGAGAAATATTAATAAAAAACGGCTGGAAGTTAACAATAGGTTATGTAGAAAGTGTGCAAAGCATACAAGAGTCTAAAATGCATATATCAGATAAATCGTGCAGCATGCATAAGTAATTGAATACGTTATACTACATCGGTATGCGTGCATAGTTATGTACAATAGTCTTGGGTATAAAAGAAATTTCACTTATTATCTTTTCCAATATTACTGAATACCTAAGTAGCGGGGCTTAAACTATATGAAATTCCCGCTACATCTCCACGGCAAATCGATCCAAGCAATATCCACTATATAGATGTGGTAGTTCTTTGAATGCGTTGTTATTATTGTGAGGGCATAACGTACCCGCCCAAGCTCTTCGCCTTCTAAGTTAAGAATTATTGCAAACTCCACCACCGTCTTCGATTTGGAGAATCATAGTGTGTATCGGATAAATCTTTCATTGAATACATGGCATCTGATTAGTTGCAGATAATCGGACGTTCCAGAACCTATAAAAATCGGTACATGATATGCTAACATATTTGTCATTTCTGAGAAACAATCAAAAAACCTTTGATATGGAAGTCTTCCCGACCGTTATACTGATGTATCCATAATAGAAAAGTGTAGCAATTATTCGAACAATGTGTATACAAGTCCCAAATACAACTTCTATTTTCTTGGCTTTAAAATGCATTTACTAAGCGATAGCACAAGTAAGGAAATCTTGGTCGCTACGTTTGACTCTAATTTTATGAACTCTTTTTCCTTTGAATTATTCTTTTTTGTTTTTAAATAATTTAATTAGAGGCTGAGTACAAGTGCAAAGTGATGATAAAAGTTTGATTTAATAATGCATTGATGTTCTGAAGTTTTTTTCAAGGTCAACTAGTTTGATAAGGTGTGAAAAGTGCGCTAAATAGCGTACTTTATATAAGTAACGCTATTGAATGATGATAATAAGCGAGTATTGCTCATATGTTTCAATGATGCTCACAGCTGACGACTGGCGGGCAGGCGAGCAAAACAAAAAAGGTGCCGGAGCTATAGGAAAATATTGTTGTAAGAATAGCTAAAATCGTCGCCTGCAAAGTCCACAATTAATACACACTAACGAGTGTGCATCTTGTCGGTGGTCAGCATTTGTTTTGTTTCGTGCAAGAACAAGAGTGCTTTGAAAGCTAGCTTTTACAAGTTAAAAGTATTGAGAGTTGTCGGGATGCTGGAGTATAAGCAAAGTAGAAGGAAACAAGAAGAAGGCTTTCTTGAAATATTCTATGTTCTCGGTGATACTTTTTGTTGTTCTTTTGTAAGAGAGTTTTTGGCAATTCGCAAATGAAATCTGGATGTATGTCCTTAGGTTAGTGTATAAAATTGCATGGTGCTGTAAATCTTTTGGCAAACTTTAGAGCAAAGCCTGCACAGCTTTTGAGCTGCTTTCAACTTTTCTGTGTTCCTGGTCATATATTTAACCACAGATGCTGTCCTTTCCCAAATATCACTTGTACGATTCGACAAAGAATTCACAGAAGAAGCCGTCTACACTTCACACTTTTCTTTTTTTTTTTAAGTATTTCGGGTTATGAGATTCACAAGATCCATGCATAACGTGTTACAAATGCGATGGTGGATCAAATCGCCCAATTCTTCTGTAAGTATATCTTCGTTATAAGTAATTCAGAATTTTTTATGCCAAAACAAATCTAGAACTTATGTTCCTCCTGAGCGAAGTCTTTGATAAATACCATGTCAAGCTAACATCTGCAAGTTTCAGGGCTTTTTCTTATTGATAAAAATATTGTCAGTACAATGATTAATTACGTTTTCTTGCCAAATATACAGAGGACTCTGATAAACGTTTGCGTCAATATTTTAATTCGATATCTTCTGCTATGCATTGAAGAGAGCATGTAGCGCGTAGTAAGTCGCCGACTTTTAAATACGTGATTCATCGCGTTAAACTTACAATAATAGATCGCATTAGCTAAGTTGTTTGTGTTAGAAACGGTACGACAAAGTTATGCCATCGCTCTCGTCTTCAATGAATTCATGAATTCTCATGAATGGGTCCGGGGTTGTGGGGGAGAACAAGTTGAATTGGGTTGTTGTTTTATAATAGCCAATTGTTGGTGCGAAAATACATGAACCGGCAATGAAAACTGATATAAACAAAACTAAACTTGACCTGGAATTGGTGTCGGTATCTAAACAATTGTAATGTTGAAAAGAAATGCGCCAAAAATCCGCGAATGCGCATTCAATTATCAATGAATGAATGAATGTTGCGGCAACACCCATGACCGACCCTTCTTAGATAAACACAAAATGTTGCCAAGTTGTGTGTGCAGGCCGATAACAAACTAATGAAAGCAATACCTATGTAACGTTGTCATCACACAGTTGTAGCATCTTTTTAGTCCTCAGTTACAACATAGATCAGTGCGCGTTTTGACGAACATGATAACGGATGTTCTAATCGCGGTGCTTACACAGAGAAATCGAAAAGTTACTCATACGAACCGAGGCACCAATAAAGTTGTTTATACAGGAGGCGTTCTGTTAGGATTATTTCCGTTGGCTGATATTGTTGTTGTTTTGGTTTTAATGAACTGATGAAAAATATGAAAATTACATTTACAAAGGATTTTTCGCTTGTGTAGTCATTGTACAAATAAACTTTATAAAGTGTTTGATTAAAAAATTTTTTGTTATAATTGAAAAAAAGTGTTTTTGATTTCCACCATAGTGCGCGTGATGTGCACAATACGCTTATTGTACATCGTTTAAATAATTAATTTAATTAAATTGTTTCGCTTTCTATATATTGTCAAGAGACAAAGATTGCATTTTGCGGTGACTTATTGTATTATGCGTAAAAAGTAATGCAGAGGAATTGTTGGGTCGATGTTAAAGCGGTAAATGATAATTTTTTTGTTTTATTATAAAATAGAAACACAAATCCATTCTCTTTTCCGATGCATTTTTCCATTTCCTTATGGTTTAATTTTTTTTACTTTTTGTTATTTATTTAGCGAAGACCTTAACGTTCTGTTATCATTGTAATGTAAATTTTAACACATTTTGCAAGCTATTTATTTCTATTCTCTTCCAGTGTCACTTATTTAGAACGATCTGGTTTCCGTAAGCAAGCACCACATAAGAAGCAATTGTAGTTTTACATTGAGTTAGAAAAGTCAAAATCCTAATGCAAACTTCAATAAATTTTCAGTTCAAAACGAAATTCTCCGTTTGCTTGGGGAATAAATTAAAAAAAATACTAAATTCTCTTAATTGCCAAAAAAGTTGAAAATTACATGTCATTTTGCAATACACAGAGATTACTATGCCATTAACAGAGTACCGTAAAACTAAGGCACTTTAACTGTGTGATGTCAAGTTAAATGAATGGAAATGACATTCAAGCTATGACAAGTTGTTATCCAAGGCTAGTAGTAGTTCGTTATTCAATAATATGAGTCACTTCAGGCTTTATGGTCAATGCAGGCAGGGAGAATACAATGAATTTTCCCAGAGATCAACTTGACAGTCAGAAAGGTCAATGTTCGAAATGGGGGCGATTAGTTCGAAAACATGATTGAAAGATCCGCAAAACTTGATACAAACACTAATCAGACCGAAGAACGAGAATCTAAAGCTTGCAACAAACATTGACTTGAAAATAGTCATAAGAATATTTTTTTTGTTTCTTTTTTATTTGCACATAAGTAAATTTATCTGATATTTCGGCATGGAAATGATCTCTTAACTGGCTAAAGGCAATGCCGCGATTTGTGACGTTGGGTGCCAAAGTTTTTTCCTAATCATACAAAGATTTCTTATTCTTGAACATGGAATAGAGTCCTTAAATTTTAGAAATTATTGGAATTTCCCGGGAAAATTAAATATGCTTTCGGGCCGAATATAAGGAAGCTTATACGAATAGGAATGGAGAGAGACGAACTAAATATTGCTCCCTTTTGCAAATTGTGTGTGCAATGATGGTAAAGTACATTAAAAAAAAAAAAAAAGATATTCTAACTCCTCTCAACACTGTGATTGTGACGATGACTGGAATAGATTGTTTTTTTTTTGAAGTTTTTTTTGATGATAAACTACGTCAGCGTCTGTCTATTGCTTGTGTTCAAAAGAGGATATAAAATAATAGAGCGTAAGTGATTGGCTTCAAATATTATTGAAGCGTAACTCTTTTCTTGCGCGTAGCATCTGGCGACACAGATATGCTAGATTTGCGTTCAGAGTCGATTTCGGCATTTCTTGCTTCGACGGAATTTTAAATAATTTACAAGATGCGACAGATATCGAGCTACAATTCAGTTACGCTCTTACCATAAATTACCATAAATTATTTAATAAATCCTTTGGGTCGTTTTTCAGTAATTTAATGCTTAATGCTTAACGCTATTGAATTTCAGAGCAAACCTAATTAACTCTAAGATTTCGTACTTTTTGCTTGATGTCTTTTTTTTTCTCTTTGTGTTTTTTCTTCTTGTAAAGTGAATCGAACCGTGCTGGACGCTTGCCGTTTTATTAAAATAAATAATTAGAGAAAAGTTATTGCACAGCATCCCTTGTCCTTGACAAACAAAAAAAAAAAAAAAAGGGGGAATTGCAAGTTTTGCGATTTGCCTTAAGTCAAATTTAAAAAATGCTTGCATTCTTTTTTTCCTCTTTCTCTTTGAAATAATAGCAAAATCTTTTGTCATTTATGACAACAACAAAAATTTCCTTTCAAAAGAAATCAAAATAATTAATTAATTAATTAATTAATTATGTTTATTAAAGGTGATTGCAATCAATATATTGTGTGTTTGCGAATGGATCAGAAAAAGTTTCATTGCCTAAATGAGTTTTTGCATCGATTTCTTTTCTGCTTCACAAACAATAGCTCTTGTGTAAAAAAAAATAGCTTTACTTTTTAATTAAAAAATTTGCAATAAACCAATCTTAACACACACACATATGTATATATACATATATATATATACATATAAATGTGGGCTAGTTGTGTATTTGCATTAAATTACAAAAAGTTTAAATTTACTTTTAAATAAATATTTTTATACCTATATAGGGATTATATCGGAAACTTGATCGTCATATGCCTCATAGACTGAGAATATGTCTGAGCTGTATTTAAAATCACAAGAAACTATCATGAGCTGATTTAGCGGCAGCAACTTGTCGTCCTTCTGCATTCGAAAGGAAATGTGGAAAAGAAGAAAAGAAATTTTCAAGTTAGCTTACTAAGGTAAGCCTATCGGAGAAGTAATACAATGATAATACTCAGTAAGATTTCTTAGATGACATGTTTTTATTATTGTAAGATTCTAACCAGACATTAATGGAAAATGTGTGTGTTGTGTGCGTGCGTGTGTGTGTGTGTGTTTTGTTTCGCTAAATATGCTGGAGGTACCAATCTTCCAAAGGCACTACTGGTCAGCGTCAGCAGCACGGACGATCTGCCACTATCGCCCACACACACACACACGTTACTTCGATCACTCTCCTCCGCGGCACCACCTTCTTTTTGCTCTCTCTCTCTCTCTCTCTCTTTCTCTCTCTCTCTCTCTCTCTATTACTTCGCGGAGACTGGTTGCAATTTGTTGTTGCATTATGACGAAACAGCGACAAAAGTTTCCAAATCTTAAAGAAATTCGATTTCTTTTCAATTAGCACAGCAAAATGCATGGCAAGAGATTCCCTTGACGCATTACACAAAGGAAAAGGAAAGAGAGAAGGCAAATGTTCTTGGCAGCAGCTTATGCGAAATATTTATTCAAACATTTGCGTGATTTGTGGACGAGAGATTATAGTCATTTCTCCTTTTTTTTTTTGGAAGTACAAGTGGAGCAGAAAGGATTGGATAATTAAGATGAAATGCCCTCCTGCTGGCGTTTCAAACAATTTGATATACACGTTTTGTGGAAAATTCATAAATTTTTGCCATAAAAAACTCATTGAGTGCGTTGGGTAGCTTATGTTCTTTAACTAAAGCAAACATTAAAACTTTTCTATGCGAATATTTAGGTATTTAGTCACAGAGCACTGAGATGCTAAAGAGTAAAGAGAGTGAGAAGAGGTGAACGGAGAATGCTAGAATAGAAGTAAACAATAAAAAAACATAAAACAGGAAAGTTTTTACTATAAATCATATCATTTTGTTAAAGTATTTCCCTTCCGATGCATTATATTCCCGGAAATTTAACTTTATAAACATTGGTCGAGAGACGAGAATATCTCACTAAACTTTACAATTTTATCTCTTTTTTATTTTCCCCACAAAATCTGTATTTTATTAAGTGCATTTAATTTTAGTACAACAATTCCTCTAAAAGTTGTGTATGTTCCTAAGGTTTCAATTTAGCTTAAATAATGAACACAAGTGCAATTACTTCGAAATTTTAGAAAGTATCTGTTTGTTGGCGCAAATTGACAGGACAATTATAGTCGTGAGGGGTCACATTAAGCCCTGGAGAAAAGTCAAGAATCGTCGATAGACAGTTACTAGGGTATCACTCAAGTGAAGTAAGGTATAAATTTGATTTGATTAGTCATTACTAGGTAGGGAAGCAAGCACCATTGTTGAAAGCCTTTGTCGCACTGCAGCTGACTCATTTTGCAGGGATCTTCGTAAGGTATGCATCGTCATTGCAATGGGAGAGGGTTGTCGGGTCGTCGTCGGGTTTTAATAAATCTCCCGCTTCAATGGATAAATATTTTGGTTTGATTTAGTTTTATAACACCCATTACGCCAATTATTATTATAATTACAAGATGACCGCACGTGTCTACTTTTGTATGTGTATCGAAGCTGCGTACTGACAAGTCAAAATAAACTGCCATCCCATTAATCCCTTCATATGCCAAAAAAGGCCATAAAAGCTTTAATTGAACTGAACGTACATTTTGAGACTAAGTAGATTCTCACCTGTGGTGTTATTTACATGAAAAGCCATTAATTTTTATTTGCACATAAGCCAAGGAGCTACTAAGGAACACAAGTAGATTAAATTCGTCGCTGCACACTTGACATCAAGAAATGCTCCCGAGTCCCGAATCATCTGTTAGCATGGATATGTATATGCAAACTCCAAGTAGCAAAAAGTGATAACCAACTGGAACTTGAATAAGTATTTAATTATTCTTTCCTCAAGAGCGACATAAAATTCGGAAGAAAACTTAATTTTCTTAGAATAATTGGGCACAAATACATTAATAAGTCGAATGAATGAAGGAATGATTTTATGAAATTTGATTCCTTGAAGGCTGCATGCTCTTAGCGGCTATCTAAAATCCCTATTGGGTACACACGAGTCGTCTCAAAGTGATTGAAGGTCTCTTACGTATTCTACGCATATTCATTGCTTCATTCGTTTCCTTTTTTTGGTCTCGTCGCATTCAAGTATACGGTAAATGAAGATGGCAACAGTTTCCAAAGGCTTAGAAGTAGGAAAGGTAGAGTAAAATAAATCATTTTTCATTATTTGTGTACTCTTCATGTCCTGTATGCGGGGAGGACTCTTTCTTGCCTTGCGTGTACTACGTACACATGTAAAATTATTGACTTCAAAACAGTCAAGCACACAAACTGAGTGCTTGTTCTCTGGCATAAACTACTAACGGTTAAGATAAATAAAAAATCCTATTAGCGTTCACAACGGTAGTGAGTTGCCCCTGAAGCATTCGGAACGCTCAGGATTGTATTGCTTAATGAAACATTTAAATGAACCTGATAACGTTAATCAGTTTTCTTCTGAAATTGTGTCAATTATTAATACAATAACACGCATTCTGTTATGTCTTTGCGTGCGTCTTACCGTGAGCGCCGATTCTTGCAGCGTTGAAACACTATCCCTAGAATTGAATCAAAATTAGCCTAAATTTTGCATTCCATCACAATTTTTAGCATTTCGGATTGAACTTGACTGTTACGTTTATTTAAGATTCGCTATATATCGTCTTGTCCGACAAAATTAGCATATTGCCATATTCGGGTAGATGGCATTAGAGAAATTTCAATACAGAGATTTGTTGTTTACTATAATCCTAGGGGAGGACACTTGAGGTGAGTATTGTGAGTATTGTTTGCTTTCAAACAAATGAGAACGTACAGCCTTTATTTGTATTAGGTGTTCAGTTGAGCAAAAAATTATTCAAAACACACACTCTTCTATGTAAATACACACACTCTTGTGTAGAAGTACATTTGGTATATATTTCGTCTTCATTTTAAAATTCTGTTCAAATTGTTTTGGAAATGAATCCGACAACTGTCGCAGGGATCTATTTACGGAACGTAGGTTTTAGGAAAATTTAATAAATACGAGTTTCCTCAAACAACAAAATTTCTTGACATTTGATAATTCAATCATTCCGAGCATATTGTCAGAATCTTCATGAATTAATTTAATAAAAACACCTGAAAAAGTTGGATTTGTTTTGTGATCGGTCTGTGATAGAGGGGAAAAAGAGGGGGGAATTTATTTACGTGCTGTTTGAAAGTGAAAACATTTGGAATAACAGCAAAGACCACTGCAGTAAAGTATCATAAAAATGTTGAGAAATTTCTATAACTGCTTCACATGTGTGACCGAACGGCGCGATTCACAGCGCTGTTGGAGCACCAATTTATATAAGTCTAAGTTGTCGTACGTTTGCTCGTTTTGCAGTTCCTTGTCCAAATATTGGAATAAATAATAACTAGGGTATGCCAAACGGCATCATTCTCTTCATCATCAGGTTATGCTTAATATAACTAAAAATGTAACACTCCTTGTCCACGCCGTTGGCTTCGTAGCAACATATCTTTTACATTTTAAATGTCGTTAGTTACCGTTGCCTGCTACAATTTTTACTTAGAATTGTTTGGTTTGTGAAAAGTTCGTGAGGGTTAGAAAAGTGTGCTGACAGCTTCATGAAATACGCAAACACTTGACTAAGGCGACCAGGACATTTTCATTAATTGTATCTGCACTTGTTGACGGTTTGTTTGATTTGTCAAAAATTCATAATTCTATAGGAAAGTGTCCTGAAGACTTTATGAATTACATAAACACTTGACCAAAGTGGCCAGGACAGTATCTGTCTGTCTTTGTTGCCTCTCTATTTGATTTGTCAAAAGTTTGTAACGCTATAGAAAAGCGTGCTGAAGACTTCATGAAGTATGCAAACTCTTGAGCAAGGTGAGCACGGCAGGGCAATCGCTTTAAGCGTTTTTGTCTTTGGTACTTAAAATACAAATAAGTGGTGGCCTTAAAATACAAATAACTTTATTAATTATTAACAACGACATATATAGCATGTGAAAGCAACATGTATCTGTCCGGAGGTAGAAGAGGCGGTCGGGTAGACGAACTGACGGATATATGAATGCAAAAAGCAATCAAATCCTAAAATAATTAGTTTATTTAATCCTATAAATTTAATTAAGTGATTTAATTAAATATAAATAAATTATATAATCTTCGCTGGCAATTACTTCGAACGCAAGGGTGAAAATAAGTTTTTCATTACTTTTTTTCGCATCAATCCGATGCAATCTGGGACTGTTTTGTTTGGCGGATCTCCTCGTATCTACTCCAGGCTGCGACAAACGGAAGCAAAAAACTTTGGCGATACGCTTTTCTATTTCATTTATATTACATTTGTATTGGATTCCACGTAAGTGCCTTTAAGTAGCTTTGAAAAAATATTGATTGACAGTCATACGCTTTGTTTGCCATTGAAATTCGAACTTGAAATTGTTCATAAACAATCGCATCATAATGCGTCCATTTGTCTATGAACGATATTTTGTTACACAGAACAAGTAATTAATAAAAAACCGTCCATTTGTTGAGTGTGCCTTAAAAGCGAACTTTAAAAAAAAATGCAATTTTTTCATTTTATTGCTAGGTTCACTTTGAACAGATTGCGTTCATTTATGTGTGTTCTCATTAACTATACTTCACTTAGTTCTTAGTGTTCTTGTGACTATTGATGTTGCCAATTTATGGGACTTCGCTTACCCATTACGAGTATTTAGGCACAAGTTAATACATTTGTAGAAAAGGTCTTTTGAAACCTTGAAGGTTTCGCTCTTAAGCGCGCACTTCAGCAGAGCAAAAGTGAAGAAATCAATGTGAGTCAAATTACGCGAAAGAAAGAGTTGTTGTTGTAACGAATTCTTTAAGTAAAATGAGTGACGTTTTCAAGTTCTTCCTTCATTCCCATTCGACAAGGCATTCTTCGTGCATTCTTTCATTGCATCATAGTACAATCCATTTGTGATGATTGATAACTTAAATACCAAACTTTGCTCAAATAATAACGATGCACTGAACTTCCAAACTTCCAAACACTACCACAACCTGAGAATTTCAACAGCATGGGAGACTTTAAGAATAAGGTAATAAGTTACGAATCCATTATAATGCCTTTACATCACGTCTATCGGTATTGTGGGTACTATCAGGTCCTGTGACAATGCCACTGATTGAGTTGTTTAGTCTTTGTGGGTGTGTTAATGTAATTACTTCATCAAAACTTGGAACACTTAAATCAAAAACTACGGATCATCTTGCAAATCCTGGTATAAGTGATTACGAGAAATCTGATCAAATTTGTGCGGAAAACATAAAAAAACTGCAGAGAAATGGAGTTTGAAGTTACGGTTATTTTTTTTTTGTGACAAATGGAACGATTTTAACCTAATGCACACATACACAAATTTAAGGGGAAAAGTAGTTATATATGCAAATGCATTCGAGTAAAGAACGGAAGTATAAACAGCGTTATACCACAACAATGAACCTTCACAACTCATTTAAGCCATTAGTGGTAAATTAATGAAAACACGAATCGCGTATGATACGCGATTGCCTTAGCTTAGCTTAGCTGTCCGTGTTTTAAAATTATTTCCGTTGGTTCGCTTTCAGTTTCTCTAGCCTGAGCGTGAGCGCAGTCTGTTTATCATATTTACAGAGAGTGAGTGGCCTTTATGCGAAAACCCTTAACATGCACTATGCATGCAACATGTTTGGGTTTACTTTCGAGTTTGAAACTAAATACAATTAATTGAAAAATTGTTCCATTAAATATGTTTTAAAGACACAGAAGAGAGTACATTGATTTCTTGAGAAATAATTTGTTTTTTTTTTTTTTTGTTATTTTCTGTTTACTCATTTGTTTTGCTTTTTCTTGCTTGTAATTATTTTGTATTGTCTTTTAAAATTCTCGTTTAAAATTTACGTCGTCTACGCGCGTGTATAATAAGTAGGGAGAAGTTTGTATTCTTTAATGCTTTAGTTGTATCGTAATAAAACTTATGTCTAACTTTATACTTGACTTTCTTTATGGCTATAACTTCCGCTTCTTAAGGCTTGCATTTACGAACAGAAACGTCCTTACGAAAATTAATGTCAAGTGCATATAAGACCAACAGTAAGTGTTGTGCCTCTTGCAAACTCAATGCTTATGAAAGTGTACTGCGATAAAGATTTTTACCTTATTTTTCTGCATTGAAGTCTGAAACTGAAGTCTGCTGCATAAGTCTGTTTGATAGCGATTTAAGACCTACGAGATCCAAATATTCAGTCACAGGTAGCATTAGATGGTAGCAAACTTGCACTCCCATTAATTCCTTGAGTGAGTGATGCAACAAAAATTCTCTTTACTGGCTTGAATGCTCTTTTTATCGCATTTAACTGCCAAAGTTCTTTTTATCCTTCTGTCGCAGTTCGGCGAAACTCTTCTTTAATATGGCGAATTGACTTCATAACTTGAGCTTCTGTTCTCTTTCGATTTTACTGAATGCTCGAGCATGCTAAGCTCTACTCATATGACAACGAATTATCGATTAATCGCGACTAGAGAGTCAGTAAGGAAGCGGAAGTTCAAAACATATGCTTATTTTAATTGACTTTATAATAGCTTCGTCCTTCTCACCATGGATTCATTGGCTTTTAAATGTGAACTTTTTCAATGGACACTCACATACTCATAACGATCGTCAATGTGCTGCTGTGCAAACCGTTTGATTGATACCTTTGGCAGTGTAATGTTTAAATTGTTTAAATATTTTTCATATCTAGTCCTTAAAGGCGTGAATATGAATGAACCAGTCTATGATGTTATTCTGATAAGTAAGGGAAACAAAGCATTTCCTAATTTTTGTATTGTACGATAGTGAGAGTGATAGTGATAGTGATAGTGATAGTGATGGATTAAAATGGTTAGTTAGTGTAGTAAGTAAAAGCTATCGTAAGATTGAAATTAAACAAAGCAGACGTTTTGTGGTTTATTGCGAAAACACTCTGTCAGTATGTGATAAAGAGAAATATTGATAAAGCTTGCATTCGCCCCCACCCTAATATATAGCCCCGAGAATGGTCTGCTAAAGTCTGCATACAGAGAGTGTGAAAAGTGAAATTGTATTTTTGAGAAGTTTACGAAAAGTATCATCTCGAAGGAATATTCTGTGTGAGGACATGCATGCATAATGCGTAATATCTACGAAAACATTTTGCTACTTTTTAAATAAAACATAAAAAACTTGCTTTTCGTCTTTTCGCCCTAATACACTATCACTAACGAAATCAAGGGTCAGATAATAATTTATACAAAAGTGTGTTTGCTGCTATCCTCATCCATTTTTTGGGTTACATTTTAAAATTGAAATAGAAAAACTTTTAAGGGAACAACATATACGTACACACTGGTGCATGTACGTGTCACTTTGTTAAGTAAAGTGCTTGTAACTTATTGCAGAACGTGCGTTTTCTGCTTAAGTGTTCGCTCTTTAAACCTCTAAATATTTATATTCAACTGAATATTGCAAAAGAACTAAATTGTCTCATATATATTAACTTATTAAATTAAAACATAGCCTTCCTAGGGATCATGTATGTCGTGACTTTATTTCAAATCTTATAGGGAAAGCTTTCATTTCGTTTGATTTGCGCCGAGTGGTGAGTACAAATAAGTTTTCATTATCATTATTTACCGGAAGTTGGGCAGATCTTCATGGGTTTTTGTAAATTTATTAGGAAAAGTACTTTAGTAGGTTTTCCAATGGGCCGGTTGGGCTCACTTTCTCTTTTGATTACACATTTGATCGTTTTTAAATTGATATTCCCTTTAGATTGGAAATTCGTCATGGACAGTAACATGGACAAATAATTCCGGAAGCACGTAAACTCTATAAAATAGTCAGGGGAGATTATGTTAAACACTCATTAAACAATCAGAGATCTTCTTGAATAATTTCGATTCCAAAATTTTAGGAACGTCCCAAGCCAAAACACCGGCTCATAAACTCGTTCTTGAAATTAAATAAGTACGTAAATAATTAAGTAAGATTTGTTGTTGTATTCATCGTGTTCACTAGCGAAGCCATTATGGCTTTCTTCGATTGGAGGTTTCCAGAAAGAGATATCGAAAATAAACTGGAACCTGGCTCTTCGAAACTATAGACATAGATTTCTAAAGTGTATATATACGGCTTCTGGATGACTTGAGATAAATGGAAAAATTAAAATAAACTTTAGTTGTACGACAACATTTCGAACTACATGTAACATTATCAACCCTGCACCTAACTAACACGTAAACCCAAAACTTTGTAATTACGGTTAAACTGTTCTTTTCGGTTTAATAAATGCAAACAACAACAACATAAAGAATTTGTTAAATGTGCACGTCATCCACAGAGAAGTTTAATCAATAAATAATAGCAACAAAATCGTAAATACTTTTGACAAGATAATCACATTTCGAAAGCCTGATAAGTGAATCGTTTTCTACTTAACAGAGAAAGCTACACTCACTTCAAGAGGAGAGACGAGTCATTAATGTCCATCTGAGGCAAGTTTCTATGGATTGTAAGGCTTTTCGTTTGCTGAGAACAAGGCAGAGTGTGACCGAAATATAAACAAGAGAGGCTTAGATAGCGCTAATAAGGCTTTATAGCACGTTTCAAGTCAATTTCTATTAAAATTTCTTGGTTACAAGTAAAAATACTTTCAAGGTTTGGCTAAAACTTCTATTTATTGAGATCGATCGGAAAGGACTTCACAGTCAACGGAGTCGACCTCAATTGGCCCGAACTGATCGCCGATCTTATCGTCCACTTTTGCTCTATACAATATAGTAAACACGCGTCACTTTGGCCTACGCACACTTGTACGAATTATGTCAGTATTTCCCTATTGTTGGCTTAATACTTTTTATTGCCCAATACGTGCTGCTATAATTACTTAGACTTGTTTTAAATTTCTATCTTTTTTTCATTTTAAGTCGAAAGATTAAACTTTTCGATGGTAATGGTAAATATACAGCTTTCTCGATTAAAAGGTGACCTTTCCGAAGATAGAAGAGAAATAACTGAAAATGTGTGTAATTGAAACGGAGTAAATTTGAATTAAACAAGTGTAAATGTGTTTGCCGTGTTTTGCACATCCAGAATGTGCTTAAAACAGCATTATCCGTTTACGATTTCCCTTACGAAAGCGTGCAATACATGTACATGTACATGCACATGATTGTATAACAAAACTGATTCTGGAAACATATGTTAATGCACTTACGGCGAACTGAACTCGCTGCCATACAAACGTAGATAGATAGATATGTAGAAGTGCGCCCATTGTCTCGCTTCGAAACATACACACACAATGGGTTTTCTTCTTTTTATATTATATGCGAGAATGTGCTATTGATGATGCCTTGATGCAGTGGGAGAGAGCAGGAGTAGTAAATGCGATATACTCAGCACTGAGGTGCTTGACTGCACGCAGTTAACAAACTTGCAAACTATTTTGTGGATTTCGGTAAAGCAGATCAAACGAGATAACCTTTTGCTTGTGTGTGGGTAACTGAAATTCTTTACATATTTCCTATCAATACTTTGTCTTTGTTTGTTGTAAATGTATCTCAGTAAAGAGGGAGGGTTCATATTACAGCATTAAATTAGTCCTTTTCATTCCCCCTCAAAGGCAGAGAGCTTAACAAGCTTAAAAGGAGTTAATTTAACTTTCATTTTCTTTGTTAATGTATTCAGAGTCACAAAAAAAAGTGTAACCTTTTTTACATCGAAGACTTGTACATGTATTTGGAAGCTTATTACTTATTTAACTTAACCATCAAGGGAATCTATTTTGGCATTTGGTATGAAAAATTCAACACAAATGGTTACCCAAAGGGAGGAAAGAAAGTTCATATAATACGTTGTAATCATCCTACACTCACTATTTACTGGTGAATCCAAATCTTTCGACACTTTTTATGCATACTAAGTACTAAAATGATCTTAGAAGATGATTACATTATGCGATTACAAAGACTTTTCGCCTGACTGTTGCAAGTATACTAACCTCTCTACGGGTGTGAACATGACAAGTAATAAACAACTTGAAATTCCGTAATATGTGTGTAGTAGTGCACAGTGCTACCACTTTCTTATTAGTAAATATTTATTTTTTGTTCTTCTTAATGCTAATCATATGACTTTGGTTGCAGCTGCCAAGCATACGTAATTTTACTCCCATCATAGGTTTACGGAAGGTAGTGTTTTAGAGGTATCTTACCTAAAAGTGTCAAGGGACTCTATGGTACCGGTAGCGCTCATTATTCTTTCTTCCTTAGGAAAAAAAGGAATTTATTATAATTTGTTTGTTTGTTTTTTTTTTCCTTAATGCGAAGCTTATCTTCCTCGTTTTCGTACGCTTTTAACGAAATGTGACAGAAGAAGTGAACAAACTTTCGTTATTACGTTAAACTAGCCTCAGGCTAAATCCTAAATCTAATTAAAGCATAAATTGAATTAGAAGAAATCTTTTTCTATCAAATTCATCACAAATGAAGTGAAAGTCTTTTTTTCTTACTTAATCGCGTTCGAAAGTCTTAGCTCAACATCCCGAAGGGAGTTTCTTTGTTTACGGGTACAAAGTATGAGCCATTAACCAAATAGGCGTTATTCGCAGAACCCATGCGCACGCTACTATATTGCGTGCCGCAATTGTTGAGTACGGCATCGGTGTAATCTTCACACTTTATCGAAGCAAAAGTATCAATTTTTATTGCTTCGATGTAGTAGGCAACGGAGCGACCGTGCGAACAAGCCCCTGTAAGATCAGGCTTACATCCTGGTTGTGCTTTTCCGCCATTAGGGTAGAAAGCACCTTTACCGATCGGCTGAAGGAAACCTAATTTGCCTCCGTTTGTTTGAATTGTTTCTACATAATGAGCATCCGAGCTCGACAAGCGACCATCGGGTTTATCGTAAGAAAACATGGGTAGAGCGGGATCTAAACCTACGATGGCACGTGATTGACCTGAAGAAATGCTCTTGCCAGCAAATCCAGCGACATGTGCTCCTAAACTGTGGCCAATAATCTCCAAGTCATCCAGATTTAAATCGTAATTTTTAACCAAGAAATCCACAAGAGCAGCTATTTTCTTCCCTACACCCTTAGTAGCCATAACTGAGGAAACGTAATCCACAGAACGTCCACGAGCCCAATCAACACGAATCATATTAAAGTCTCCTCGGGAGAGCCAAGCTTCAGATGCACCATAATTGAAGTAATCATCCTTGCTCGAGCCCCAACCATGTACGGTGATTCTGGTTGGGTTCGTAACATTGAAATAGGATGAATTAATAGATTGAACAGTGGCCTTGATTCGCTGCACTTTATCGGGATTAGACTGTGTGCATAAATAAAAGTGAACCGGATTTTTACTTAGCTTGATGTCTTCAAACTTTTCGTTTTCTCTAAATAACGCCTCAACCGTTCGAAGATCGTACCATTCAAAGGAGCCATCCTTTCTAGGCACATACCAACCATTAACGCCATTCAAATGCTTCTCCTTGTCAACAACTGAAGAGGAGGCATAAACTAAATAAAGAAAAATTTAAGATTTTTTCCTTCTTTCTCTGGTCTTGTTGATGTTATTGTTATTTGATATTTGAGTTATTGTGATAAGCGTACCTGCCGCACAGTAAGTTAATAGTATCCCCACAAGTTTCATGTTTGACAGTATTTTTGGAAATTCAATTTGTTTTCGCTTTTATACTAGCAGGGCAATCTTTAATAAACCCGGTTTATAGGGGATGTTATCTCTGCGTGTGTGTTTATTTATGGTTTCATTTATTAATGAATCGTCAAAAACTTTATTTCGATAAGACTCTAATCCCTGCCTTCAAACTTTTTACAACAACGAGCAAAACGAACTTTTTTCTATTTCTTTTCCTATCGTGTTCTTGTCTACGTTCATGTCTTTTTATATATTTATTAGACCTAAACTATAAAGCTAATCGAGAGCAGACAAAGAGAAATGCAATGTGATAAGACGCTATTTCCTAGAGTAACTGGCAGTTGCGAAAGCGAAAGCGAATGCCACTCCACTCACAAGATGCTCGTAATGCAGATGGTTGGTGAAAATGTGCTCTGCCTGCCGAATATAAGAAACTAAGACGCAGCTGAAATTGTGTTTGTTGGAAGAAGATGTGAAAGGCAAAAAGCGAAGGGTGAAGCTAGGGCCCAACTTTACTTCTTCTTCTTCTTCTTCTCTGTTATTATTGTTAAGTTATAACATTTAACCAGCTACTGAGGAGGTGTCTGTCCTCTAATCTGTAGAAACTGCGGAAGTATTGCTGGCAAAGAGAAGGAGAAAAGAGCGAAATTGACCTGAAACGCGCTCGTTGAAAGAATCTTTAGGTTTACTTTCACCACCGGTTACGAGCTCTTAGAATTTTTATTAGTTTTAACAGATGAAGCGAGCGCTGTTCAAAATCTTTCATTTCATTCATAACAGTTTCACTCAGCCCTTTAGACGAGTTTTTAGTGTAGTTAGAAAATCATTAGAAGCAGATAACTTGCGCAAATCGTCAACAAAGAGTTCACAGAATTTGTGAACTTCCCACACAAGGCGCAAGTAAATTGTAGTTATCGCCACTAGAAAAAAGTAAACAAATCGTATTTAGCAACTATAAGCTTTTGTGTGTAGCCATGACTACCACGATATACATTCGGCTCTTTGTATATATTTGTCTTTTAAACAATCTGATAGTGTTATTTCTATATACAATAGTTCAGATGTGGTGATGGCTATATATACAGTAGTTTCCACTTAACTTGGTTATAACAAAAACAGGATCGGATTTGTTTAAATTCACTTGAAAATTCATTTGGCCAATTAATTATTGGTTCTCTTGCTTGCCGCCATTTATTCCATTTATTCATACACTGGTGAACGACGTATTTAATCGTAGGAGTACAAATACGACGAACAGGTAGCAATGCAAAATAATGCAGGAAATAATTCTGAACCGCTCGCGATAATAAAAGGGATCTTAACTCCTTCTGGATAATAAATATGTTCGCAAAAGCTGAGGCAGTGTATAAGAACTCAAGATAAAGAGTACTTTCGTTGGCTTTAAATTTCCTTGAGTACACTTTCCGTTAGAAAGCGTCCCTTTCACATTACGTTGTCTTATAAGCGATTATTGTACGTATATTAAGTGTACCCGTCCATGCTTGCCTCGTTGCCCGCCTGAATTGGCCTTGAGCTTGCAAGCTTCTTGGAGAGAGAGAATTGCAGGGATTCACAACGAGCTTTACGTTTCTAAGATGGATGCGATGACCATTCGACAAAGCACCTTTTCAACTTGTTCAAAAGGAACGACATCGACGGCCTCTTCATGTTTTCATAGCTATTGCTCTGATGCAACACTGCGTCACCTTGACTGGTTAAACTGTTTGTCATTTTTAACATGTTTTGAGTAATTTTCGTAAAAAATATTATTTGTTTACTTTTATGCGTAGTACTCACTCAGTAAGAATAGAGCGACTGATAATTATCTAATAATTCGTAATAGTTTTGAAAAGTTTCAAGAGGTCTGTTTTTTATTTTCTATTCAAGTTTTCTATTGCGTCGAGTGTGATTTTTATGGTGGAATTATTAATTGATGTTGTTTTACTTTACTTTACGTAGAAAGCGACGCTAATTGATAGTAAGATAAAGCGGAAGGTGCGGAAGGGTTTTTTGGTTTGATACGAAAATTGTTATGAAAAACTTTTATTAAAAATTAATTTACAAACGCAATTTACATAAGCTATGTTAACGGGTGTAAGGCAACGTAACAAAAATGCTTATAATATTAAATATACACACATATAAACATGTGTATAAATATATTTCGAACCTTTGGATCGGCAAGTTATAAAGCAAAAGCTATAGACGTCTAAGCAAAATGTAAAGCATTTTTTAAGGCCTTTGACAGCTTCGTCTCTTTGGGAATTTCGCTGATTGTTAAACAACTTAATAGAATTTTAGATATGTAGCATTGTGTGAAAATATTAGTCTTACGTATTTCTGGAAGCCGCCTTCACAGTGTTTGGGATTTAGTTAACATTCCATAGGGAGGCCTTTGTTTAATAGGTACATAGTATTCACCTTTCACTACATAAGCATTTGTTTTGGCAGCCATGCGCACCGAGCTATACGTCGAGCCGCATTTACCACCAACTGCTGCCTCATAACTCTCACATCTTATTGCTAGAAAATTATCCATTTTTACGGCTTCAGCATAGTAGTCGGAAACACGATTATGCGAACACACTCCACCAAGAAAATCTAAAAGAAAACATCCGGGTTGTGAGGAACCACCATTCGGGTAGAAATCGCTCTTGCCAATTGGTTTCAGGAAACCCAAGACACCTGCGTTAGTATGTATAGCTTCGACATAATAGGCATCGGTTTCATTTAGTCGTGTCTCCGGAGAGTCCGCGCTAAAAAATGGCTGGGCAGGATCCAAGCCAATAATCGTAAATATTTGGCCAGATTTTATATGTTTGCCGACGTAACCGGCAACGTGTGCTCCCAAACTATGACCAATGACGTGCAATGTATCCAAAGAGACGCCTTTCTCAATAACCAGATAATCAATGAATTTGGATATACGCTCGCCTACAGATGGCACGGCTGCCACCGCAGCTATGTAGTTAGGATCTTGCGCTCGGTCCCAGTTGACAACAATAATATTGTATTCGCCCACACCCAACCACGCATCGCGTATATTTATATTCATAGGAAACAAGTAGTTTTGTATCCAACCGTGAATAACGATTCGAGTCGGTTTGGCTGCATCGAAGTTGGACGCATCTATCGATTTGTCGTCAATGGAAATTACTTGAGGCTGTCGTTTATTAGCTCGTGTGTAAAGATAAAAGTCCACATTGTTAAACAAAAATTTTGTCTGTTTTTGTAAATCGTTTAAGGCACCTTCAGCAGCTTGTCTTTCCATCCATACAAAACTGCCGTCTAACTGCGGGACATACCAACCGTTCTCGCCATTTTGTCGGTTGTTATTTTCCGTTGTAGGAAAAGCAGACACTAGGCATTGGCGAAACAATTTTATTATTAATTATTTTCCAAAAGTTTTACATAAAATTTTGTTTCTTACCAGCCAAAAAGCCGCAGACCAACAACCACAACAAATTCATTGTAGAAAGTAATTTTAAAGCGTCACGAACACGGTTTTTATACGATTTCCAGTTAACGAAACAATTTTGTTGAAATTTGAAATGCTTATCGTTATTGGAACCAAATATGAAAAATCACTGTTGTGTATGGTCAGTGTAACGGTGTTAACATGCTTGCATTTTATCCAAACATTTTGGGAATATTCGTCCACTTTTTCTTCCCTTTACCGGGGAAATTCTCTAAGCTCTTCAGAATTTTTATCTTTCATTCAATTACAATAGAACTTAAGGGTGGGTGCAGACGCACTCATGCTTTGAAAACTTCTTTCGAATAAAGAGCGTGAACAAAAACAATTTCGAGGTCTTTATGCACGAATTCTAGGAGTTAACGCCATCTTTCTCATTTAAAGCTTTACTTTAGGTTGATAAACTGCTCTTTATTTTCTTTTTTCTTTGAGTGTATTGCATGTTGTTTTGCGTTATTGAGGAGCTCTTAAAGGTTCTTCTTCCAGTTCAGGTCTTCTTTGAAGTTCACGACTTGTGTTAATCGTTTGGCTGATAATCCATAATTGTGTTGAATCGTTTAAACTATGGCTTTTTTCTTTTTTTTTTTTTTAATTATACCTTAATCGAAATAATTTATTTGGAAGTGGTGACCCTAGCATTGTGGACAAAATTGCTTATTTCACGATAAGTATTTGTTAACTTTTGGGGGGTTTAGCAATCCTTTAACTCGTTAATCAAACCGTTTAAAATATTTTAGATTTCTGAAAATCTTATCGAACACTGATATCTAAGAAAACCTAGTAAAAGCTGTTAAGAAACATTTGCGTATTAAGGCGAATTTTTTGCACCCTTTATTCGTAGTCTGCAATAAAACATAAGTTTGCAAATTTCGTTAATTGTGTTGCGTAGGACAGGATTGGATAACATTTGGATGAATCTGCTCTTAATGGACAAAGTCAATAGCTCATTAGTTTCACTAGTTAAACGCTATGAGTAGCAGGACATTACTTTAATTATTTAGTGCTTGTACACTTGTTATCGTCGATGGAAGGTTTGATAAACGGCCTACATTGTTTAAAATGTTTCCAGTTCGATTTCATATTCTCTTCATTATCGTGAAACTGTTTTCATCGAGTCCATTGCACTTTTGTTAACACGTTATCCCTTTAAAAATGCCAACGACAACCTAATTTTTTCTTTGTTGCGAAAGACTTGTATTTACAAAACGCATATTAGTGAAGCGTAAAGGAGAGCAGTTGCAAAAAAGACTTTTTTCACTCTCTGGCCTCAATTTATTTTTGTCACACAACAGACGACGTTATTTCTTTTTCAAACAGCAAAGATACTTGTAGTTCATTTGGTTCCCAAGGATTTTGCCTACGGCAATGGACTACGCTTTTGGCGTAATGTTTACTTAATATATATAAGGCTTAGCTATAAGCCGACATCGGCAAAGTGTCATTATAAAGCCAGCCTGCATGAATTGAAGATCACCGAGAGAGAGAGAGAGCGAGAGAGGGAGTGCTATGTTCTTTTATTTGGTTGCGAAGTATGAAGCAAAATTAAATTTTCTATGCTTTCTCGATTGAATGCTACTTCCCCTGACCGTAATGGAATTGAAAAGTCTCTTCTTCCAATGGCTGCAACCAGCCACGAAGAATTTCTCTAACAAACACAAGATTTAATGCTGACTAACGGCTGCACTCTAAACAATATCGCGACGATAGCACAAATCGAGAAGCAGTCACAAGCATTTATTTTTTGATGGTTTAAATCTGATACAAAATTATCGCAAAAAAACACAGTGCAGTTCTTTTGCGTAATAATCCGTCAAAATATGGGGATAGTACTGCGAGTGTATCTCAATGGCTTGCGCTTGAATGCCGCTGCTTTGTGTGCAATTATTTTATATTTTAGTTTCCTTTCTACCATTTCCACCATGAGAAATGATTTGTAAGTGATATCGATTTGTATTATTTGGAAGAAGTGAATTACAATAAATCTCATCTTGTGGAAAAATAGTTTTGGAAAGAAATTATTTTTCTTGCAACAAAATGAAAATATTTTCAATAAAGTAAGAGCTACTAAACAAGGTTGGCTGTTCAGAGGTGAAGGAGAATACATATGCATTGGTTTTCATTCGCTTTTAACAAAGAACTTGTAAGGGCAATAATTCCAAAATAAAGAACAAAAAATGATTTTAAGTTTCTAAACGAAACTTTCTACGGCTTTAAATGCAAAGTTACCGCTCAATTACTGAACTAATGTCGGTTTGGGAAAACAATGTTACCACCTATAGCTTGGTTTATGAAAGTCCCCGAAAGAAGGAACACAATGCGCCCACAAAGACCGTGTAATTACATGTATTTTATTGCTTGTTGTGATTGCAATTTCAAAAGATATGCGAACGTGTGTGAGCACTTTCTTTCACATAACATTTCTGCTGGAAATGCGACGCATTGCTGTTGTAATTGCAGTTTAATAAAAATAAACGCACAGATTTTGTCCCGAACCTTACTTTCCAAACCCAATTAAGTCAATGTGTCTTCATTTTAATCGCTAGTTTCCAGTCTATATTCTCCCCGCGGATAGAACTAATCATACGCTCAAGTATTGTTTACGTGCGCCCTTCAAAAGCTTAAAATAACAGTTCAATCATTAATTTCCATATCTTCTGCGGCAAAAGGATATTTTAAAATAGCGCTTTTCACACACCAAGGCTCCACATCCACCTAAGCCCGCACTTATTATATATATATATATACTGTAAAAACAACAAGAGCATATCGTGTGTATTACTTTTCCCAACACATACAACTGCAATAGATATGCTTATGTGATATCAATGCAAAATGATTGAGTTGAATAAACAACAAAACGAATAACTTTTTTATGCACTCGTTTTAATTTAATTAACACCGCAAGATATGCAATACATTTTCATAAAATCTCATTACTAATGATGTGCTAAAACCGAAGAACATTTTCCATTTAATGACGCATACTTTAATGCATTTTCACAACTCATGAACGCGCAATGTCGTTTTATTAAATCTCAAGTTAAATTTTTATTTTCCCTTTGCAGGTTACTTTACATGAGCTGGCAACCAGTTATTTTACAAGCATTATAATTGGAATATTAAGCGGGAGAGTGAGCAGGCACGCACGGCTTACCGTAAACGCGCCAAAGGATGGAAAATATGATATGCGAGGAAAGGTGCAAACAGTTAAATAGCGATAAAAAGAACTAAAGTTTTGCACTAAGCTTCTCTTCTCCGAGGGCAAAGTAACAATTGGAACTAGCCCTGTGTTAATTGTTTAACTGTAAAATTAAAATGCAAGAGGAAAGTAAGAAAAATGGTTTAAATTAAAAACAGATTCTTTCCCGTTCAATCATGCCAATGGAAATTGAAAAACAACACTACACTATTGCAAAGGAGATTCGAGAGCCGTCAATTAATTAATCTTATGTATAGAGTGTAGTAACAAACTTGGCACGAGTTATGGAGTTCTATTTACCTGAACTTGCAGCACTTAGTTTAACAAGTCATCTCAATACAGAAGTGTTCAACGAAATCAAAAACAACATCAGTAGCGGCAACAGCAGCGACAACTACAACGACAATGCTTTATACTTTAGAGAGTCGCAACAACAATTGCTCAAGCGTTTTACAAATGACGAAAATTACTTGGAGTACTTTAATGACAACAACAACAGCGCGCACCAACATAAGAGCAACCATTCCATAGCAACTCACCTGCACCTATTAACCTCTTTAACCAGTGTCACAACAACTACTATTGCATCCGTTCCTTCTTTCAAATTCGATCGACAAACCGACTACGCCAGCAATGATGCTCATGAAGATAACGACATATTAATCATAAACAACAGTACTTTGGCCGACTACTTTCGCTGTGACGGCGAGGCACAAAGTTTAAGTGCTTTGAATGCCACTCTCTATAACCGAACTGATCATAGCTCTGACGCTGCCCTGTCAAGTGCATACTTTAAGGTGACGGTGTATCTTTTGTATATTCCTATATTCATTTTTGCATTGCTGGGCAATGGCACGGTTTGCTACATCGTGCAATCAACACCACGCATGCGTACCGTTACAAACTTTTTCATTGCTAACCTAGCAGTCGGAGACATACTTATGTCGCTATTCTGCATACCGTCCTCTTTTATTTCCATTTTCATTCTGGGCTATTGGCCATTTGGCATCGCACTATGTTATCTGGTCAACTATTCACAGGCTGTTAGTGTGCTAGTAAGTGCTTACACCTTGGTAGCGATATCCATCGATCGTTACATAGCAATAATGTGGCCATTAAAACCCAGAATAACAAAACGGTAAGTTTAGTTGACGACATTTTTCCTTATAACTTTTCTTGCAATCTAATTTAAGTTTGAAAATTGAAAAATTGAAATGACAAACGAGCGACTTAAGAAGAAGAAGAAAAACAGTTTTATTTGCTAGAATTAAGCTGGTCGGTGTCCTAGAGGGATTGTCAGCTGATCGGATCGCAAATACGATCACCAGGTGGATTCTAGCTAACGTCATTAATGAATTACTTAAAATCTAGAAGACGCTTGTAGTAAGCTTCAGCAATTCACATAAATTGATATTGAAAGCAATTCAAGATTATCTGATTCTCGGCATATTGATGGATACACGGCTTGACTAGAAACAAATTTTTATGTTTATGTACTTCTATAGACGTTATATGATAACGGCTTAAGTGTTCACGCACAGGTGTTATATAATAATGATGTGAAATGTGTTCACACCTTTTGAAAACTAAAAGCAAAAATTGTTGCAAAAGAATGTTATTTTCGTAATTAATCATAGGGAAGTTTTTAAATAGAAATCGACTAACAGCGACCAAGCGCTGTACACCTTTGAGAGATTTTTCTTTTTCCAAAATTCCAGCTTTTTTCAACACGACTGTTGTAGCCTTGTTTCGAGTTATCCTTTCAAGTAGAAAACGTAGGACTGAGAAATTGAGAGATTGTGCGAATTCATTGATATTTTGTTAATTTAACTTTCCCTTCATACATATATGACGTCCTTGTCTGAATTGTTAGAGCATCTAGCTAGCTATATATGTGTGTACATATAATAATTCGATTTAATTTTCGTGGAGCTTATTTTGGATTTGAACGCTAAATTGATTTTTTCTACTTTGCAGATATGCGAAAATCATAATTGCTTTCATATGGTTTGTAGCTTTAGCTACAGCCTTTCCTATACCTCTTGTTTCGAAGCTAGTACAGCCGGGATTATGGCATGAATATTGCGAACGGTAAGTGACAAAAGACGAAGAAGAAAAAAATAGATGAGGAAAAGAAGAAAGAAACTCGAACAAATTATTTATAAAAACTTTTTTTTGAAAGCCATATCAATAAGAGATGAAAATCTTAATGCAAAACTGATTTGAGTGTTATAACCATAATGTGTATTAGGGGAAAAAACTACATAAGACATTACAGTCGGGCAAGGTTGACCAATATATACCTTAGACTACATCATCTAATATCATTCTTCGCTATCTTAGTATTAAGGGAGTCAGGGAAATTCGGGTATACCGTGCCAACCTACGGCAGCAAATTTAGGTATCAAGTCGGTATTTTTTTTACCAACTTTCATCATAAAATTCTAAAAATTGATTCAAAAAATGCTCCAATTCCATTCAAACGTTTGCCATTCGTTTCGTGCTGCATCAAAATATCAATTCTCTTGGGGTTTTGTGGGAAGATGTGAAAACTTGAGAACTTTTCTCATGTATTTTTCAAAAAAGGGCGGGGGGGGGGGGATTAAGGATTCGGAAAATGATCCGATACAATCCATTTTCAACAGTGTTTGTCTTGAACTAGGAAATGTACCTAAAATTTCGAATGAATGCAAAAATACATTGGCTGACAACCGGACAGACAGAGGGACGAACATGTTTCCATCTAGCCAGAAAAAAATTGGCGTAATAGAGTCTAGGTAGCGCAGACGTCAAGCATTCAAAACCCACCACAAGTGTTGTGGGATGCAAACGGAAAGTATGTTTATAAGTAATATTTTTATGAATAACAATTAAATGTTGTCGCGAGTCGTTTCTTAGAGTAAACCCAAATTTAATTTTCTCTTCTTTTCGAAACTCAGAGTTTTTATTATATGCCACACAGAGACTTTGTCAAATTCGTGAGTAACTCAAGTAAAGTCAAGCACACACAAGTGTATATAGAAGAAAGTATTTTTACAAATATTACTATGAATATTACTATGAATATTACTATAAAAAGTTGTCACGATTTGCTGCTTAGAGAGAATTCAAACTTAATTTTCTGTTCTTTCGGGAACTTACAATTTGTTATACGTTTCTGACAACGTTACACAGCGAACTTGTCAAACTCATGAGAAGCATGCAACTTTTGCTTCCTTCCAATATATTGTTGCAAGAAATGCCCAATAACTACGCCGAAGGGCGATGATCACAATGCTAGGTTACAATTTGAAGAGGTTTGGCAGGCGTATGAACGACGTTGACATTTACGGCAGTTAGGGCGAAAACTTCGTTAAGCTGTTCTTATGAAAATCATGTCCATTGTAACTTTTCCGTTCTTTAATGCTAAACGCCATAAGTTATTAAGAACGCTTGCAAGAAATGCTTAAGTGCATGAAATGATTGTCGTGAGCGCATATTAAAACTTATCTTTATCTATATAACGGCTTATGTGTAATCTTTCCTGAATAACTGCGTATGTAGTTTTGCGGAATTTGCTTTAGTTTAATTCTCTCTATTGCTTCTGTACTTCAAAGTAATTGATATTCTTGCGCTCTTTCATATACACAATAATAAACATTATCTCTACGCCAAGCTCTGGAGATTGAATAGATTTCCAATTATAGAGTTTGCTAACAAGTTGACGTTCAAGGCTATCAAAATCAAAGCATTTAAGGAACAAAAAAAAAAAAACTGAGCACAAGGCATGATATGTTTTTAAAATACGTCATAAAAATACAAAAATAAATAAAAATTTGCGGTTTTTCTATTCTACGCACAGAGCACATTTTTCGTCGTAGTCTGGAAAGATTTGTTTAACGTTAACATAATGTGTGGGAGGGACTTTATTGTTATGTTAAAATATTATTTTTTGTGGTTTTAAAATTATCTCAGCCATTTCAGATTGATTGTAATTGAGAAAGGAGTTCACCCTAAACTCGTGCTTTGCGATACTCTGCTGCTTCTTTATTTGCTATTCTACCGAAGTGAAGATAGCCCACATTTTTAAGGTGCGTGTCTTTGCTACAAATATTCGTTCAAAAATATTCGTAAATCTTAGGCTATTTTGGCGATGACAAATGCTGAACATAGCAATCAAGTTAGGTTTTTCTGATAGGTTTTATGATCCTTTAGATCATATGAATAATCTGCTCTCGTGCAAAACACTTGGTATATTGTAACTGTTCACCAATAGACGGTAAATAGTAACAATAAATTTCTTCTCTCATTTCTTATAACACCAAGTATGATATCTTCCTATATATATGTTTGTATTTTTATCATTCATTTAACAATTGTGTTAGCAAGCGCGTTAACCAAGTGTGACGAAAGCCCACTTTTTAGCAAAGACAAAAATGTACGCTACGTACAGTGGGCTAAATTCACGCCGGTTATATATTCCATTTATCAAAAAGCAGCAACCTCCACACACACACACACACACACGCACACAAAAGACACTTGGGCGCCAGGCGGAGATTTATTTATTTATTTAGACGTGCAGAAATATGTCAACATTCACAAGCAAATATTTGTGCTTCACGATGTCGATATATAAATGTTTTTTAAGAAGACCGAGCGAAAAAGTTTGTTCGTTTTAAGATTACTCTTGTGTACAGCTAACTGTTAGTTAGGGCAAAGCAATGAAAGAAATTATTTCAATCTTTTTTTTCTTCAAGAAATTTGTTCATTTTTTTATTTACGACCAAACCACTTACTTACTATCCGCCATTTAAAGTCAAACGAATGGAGTTCCACTTTATCTTAGACGTAGAAATTTGTACAAGTGTACGAGTGCGAAATTTGGACGTAAAGCGCCCTTGATAGTCTAAAGGTCATTTCGAAAGAGGAACAATCACATGGCCATGTTTTTTCGTCAATAAAAGCAGAGAGTTCCATACCAGACCGATTTATGAATTATGCCTAGAGACGAAAAAAATGCCGGTTACTTATCTATTTAATCAAAATTCATTTGCCTAAAGCAAAAACTTACAAACTAACAAAAAAAATAACATTGTTGTCAGTATTTTTCCCATAAATTCTATTACATCCACCGGCAAGATACCATATTTTAGCAAATTCTCTCTAGAGACAATTAGAAATCTCTTAGCGCATAGTACTTTATAGGACGTGAAATGTTGTCTTGGATGGCATTGAAATGAAATGCTTGCTAACGATCTGACCGACGCCGAAGATAAAGCACATCGTCGACAGACAGCAAGTGCATTTAAATATTTCACTTCGGGGGATTGAGACTAGAACAACTTTTACAGCCGTGTTCACCTAAAAACTGATGAAAATGTTTCTTTAACTTTACAGCCTCCGGCAAATCGTGAACGCTATACAATCTCGTATATGTTGTAAAATGATTCGTTCTCTTTTAGTTTCTAGTCTCCTACGGTTTCCATTATTTTAGTGATTTTTTCTTTATAATCCTATAAGCTTTCGTTTGTTTGTTTGTTTGCCTGTTTATATGCAAGTTTACTAACTGCAGGTTTTCTTTTAAATAATATTTTAGCTACGTTTGCCAAGAGGCATGGCCTAGTGCTGAACAGGAATATTACTATACACTAGCGTTGCTGACGTTACAATTCATTGTGCCGTTGTCGGTGCTAGTCTTCACATACACTCGCATAGCTTTGGCTGTTTGGGGTAAGAGGCCGCCTGGTGAAGCGGAAAACTCGAGGGATCAACGTATGGCAAGGTCAAAACGTAAGGTAAGTTTACAATGCACGAAATCACGTAAAGTATGTCAAGACATTGTGTGTGTGTGGCTTGACAAGAAGAAACTGCTTTTCCAACTAGAAAGGTCGTTAGTAATATGTTACTTGACGCTTATAACACACGTTGAGGTGAGCTTTTTTAAATTAATGTAGAGCACAAAATTCTTGAAGGTTTGTTTTTTTTTGTTTTTTTTTTTAACTTTACACGAACCCTTTACACAGAAGTGCATTAATATTGTTATGCAGTCCGTTGCAGGCAGAAGAGGACGTGGGCGGGCATATAATTGATTGATATATTCGTGATAACGTGAGATTTTTAGTTGATTTACTTATGCCTGTTTCGCTTTTCCAAGCTTCTGCTTGCATATTCAATCGTCCATCCTTCCGTCCTTACATAAGAATCTTCAATTAAAAAAAGGCGGAAAAAAGAAATAAATAAAAAAAGTTTCTATTCTTCTTAGTTATAATTTATGCAGCGTAGCAGGAAGGCTTGGGGTGGCGAGTATCCACAATTCGCTTCAAAGTTGCTGATGGAATTGTTGTTTACTTAAGACCATAAAAATCTTTATGATATGACCATGCCATGCCGGCTCTCTCTTCAGTATATAGTTTTATCCTTTTTTAATGAAAGTTTCAACTTTGTCTTCACAACGAAAGTTCCTGGGAATTTCCCAGGTGATGTACTAAGATAGTGTTTTGTGTTGCGGTATGCTCTTGTGTATGCAGCTGATACTATAGTTACTTGGACATGATGCACTTATATAAGCTATTTACGGTTAGTTTTGATAAGTCATAAAAACGTTTTTCGCAAGAACTTATATACGCAGTGGGGTTTTAATTGTCAAGCAACCGAATAGTCTTTTACGTCCCATTAATAATTCCACTAATAATAAAAGTTCGTATATAAAGTCAGTGAAGTTCACTCCCTCTCTGCCTTTAGATGATCGATATTTTTCGTAAATATCTTACGTCATTGAGACGTAGAAAGGGCAGAGCAAAGGAGTTCTTTGTCCTTCAAATCGTAAATGATTGCTTTGGAAGTCAAACAATTAAAAATATTCATGTACTCTACAAAAATATTCTATGAAATAATCGTATCTCTTATGAAAAAAATTTGGACATTTTTACCGTCTTCTCGAATGTAGTATGAGGCACAGTTGCCATTATGAGATGTCTCTAGAGAAGAACAAATACTTTCTTGGCCTCCACTTCAAAGGAGATCGAAAATTATCAAGCTTCGATTGAAGCGTGCAATTGAGTGAGTTATATAAATGCGTTGCTAAATTCTTATGCAATATTGGGACCAACGATCGATTCAGAATAATAATTTGATTTGATTTAAGCCTGTCTGTCCGTCTGATGTCTGTCTACGTAAATTTGTGTTCAAGCCACAGGTCGCAATTTTTCAGATATTTTGCTGAAATTTACTACCGCGACGTGTTTTGACGCATGATCGAACACTATTGAAAATGGTTGGGATGTATCCACTTTTGCGACCACTCACCAAATAACGCCCTATTCCGAAAAGTCATTATATGGAAAAAAATTGCAATTTGCACAATTTCTCGGCAAAAGTGGCTAAGTAGTAGTAGTATTTCGGCATTCTCAATTGTAGTCTCCTCGTCCATTCAAGCATTCATTTAAAATACCTGGTAGGAATTTAAAAAAGTAATTTCTCGGTTTAGTCTGTCTGGCGGTATGCATTGGTTTCAGGTGGATATCGCACGGATATTGTACTGTGGCGAGATTGTTTGTGTATTTTCAAATTGGTTAATTATAGTTGTGTGCTAGCACGTCAGGTGTTAGTGATGTGTTGGATGATTCGACATCCTTTTCTGGCAGTTTTATTACCTTTAAATGCATCGATATGTGCTGGAATTAATTTAGCTTTGAAAAGTTAATTAAATTATCATGTTTATGCAATAAGTTTGTGTGAGAGTGTCATCAATTTGCATACGTACAGTTGTGGCATAGCTATTAATTAATTAACAAAAAGCTCATTTTCCTTAACTATTGTATTTAAAAGTTTCAGGCTTTAATAAAATATAATTACCATTAGTAGCACTATATGTGATAATAACGGCTTTTTGTTTATTATAAACTTCGCATATTAACTATAGCTATAGATTAACCACTAACTCAACCGTTATTTGTTATACTAATCGCACTCTCTTAGTCGGGGCACGATAGCTATCATACATACGATAATAATGATTTTGTTAAACTGAAATTATGGCTGGCGAAATGGTGTAGGTAGGGCAAGCGCCATAAATTAAGAAGAAGAAGAAGAAGAAGAGTGGTAAATAGGGCTGGAAATTTTTACACAACCAATAACGAATTACATCGGAGCAAAAATCATTTTTATCTATTGCATCGCCCTTCTGCTGCCAGACGGTTAGCCAGCTAATGTGTGAAAAGCAATTTTAAAAGAAATTAAATGCAAAAAGAGACGTTTTTATTGAGGATTCCAGATAGATAGGGTAACGGAAAATCGCGCCAGACAATGACTGGCTGAAGAATTCCTTGTTTGAAGTAATAAATTGAATTCGTTTGAAGTTGCAAGTTGTACGACGAGATGATAGCTAATCACAGGTTGAAGCAATGGATTTAATTTATGATGATTTGCGAGCATAAGCACTTTAAAGTACAGACGATGCAACTGCTGCTATATCATCGTGTGTATAATTTTTCCATTTCCAGTTTTTAAAGAGAGGGAACCGAAAAATAAACACCAACAACAACAATCACAATCACAATTAGTTACGAGAAACTTTTATCTAAACTGCATTAAATTAGTTTTATTTAACCACCGAACACCATTAGCGTTATTAACTCTTCAAAGAGAGGAAGGTGGTGAAGGCAGTTTGATGAATTGAAAACAATTTCAAAATGTTTTTGCAGATGCAACAACAACATTTTCTATTACCTAAGATGAAAATTGAAAATGATTTATGGATTTCGAAGCACATGTATTTTTTATCCCCATCTCCCGCATTAGCTATTGACGCGATGTGATGTTATTTCAGCGCCTTTAAAAATAACCATACAAACATTATAAAAATGCCCATCACGTCAGGTATCATTCGATCATTGTTTGCATTAGATACGCTTTGCTGCTTGCGTAACTTCAGACACCTGCACTGGTATGTGTGTGTGTGTGTGTGTAGATTTGTTTGAATATCTGCCAAATTGAACCAAGACAGTTTGTGATAACGTATATATATATATATATATATGTAATGTGCGCGGAAAGAAAGGTAACCGTTACAAGAGTCTGAGTTGCGACAGCATTGCAGATGTCTTGTCGACATATGCATAACTTTTACTTATTAAAGTGTAACGTTTTGTTATGACAAGACGATGTCATCTTCGAGTTTACTCCATATCTGCTAACGACTGGTCATAAAATAGAGAGAAGGTTTCTTATTTTCATTAAGCTTTTCGATTTTTTCCACAGTCTATATGTAATCGTTTCAAATTAACATGAGTTGCTCGCAACAATGCACGGGCTTGAGAAAGAAAATAGAAAAAACACTAGACAGTTTTCTTAAGGAGTAGTTTCACAAAGTAGCTCTCAAAAGGAAAGAAACCAAAGGAACCATTAAGTGGTTATGAGAATGAAAATGCTTCGGGAACTACCATTACTTCTGCCTAGAAATCACAATTTTACTATTGATTGTAAGAGAGCACTTTTAAAAGTTAAGAATGATCGACTGCCTATCTTAGAACTATGGACAAGATGGACCACTTGCGGCTCAGACACATGAAAGTGCCTTAGAATCTTAGTCTCATTCTATATAGGCATCATTAGTGGGTCCTTTGCTGTTAGACGTTACATGTCTCTTGCAAGAACAAGCAAGAAAATTTTATTCAACTGTGACCGAATCCTCTATACCCACTATCCCTATCTTAAAAAAAAAAAAAAAAGAAACCAAGCAAATTGACATTTCGATACTCTATAACTCCATTGGCTGGGCATGGCCTAGCTTTCCCATTTTTGTACAGATACTATAGAATATATCTGGAACTTGCTATCGTTGTGCCTGTTGTTGTTCATAAGTAAAGAGCAGAGGATGCATTTTTTTTGCTTTTGAAAACAAATTTATTCTCAGCTTGCATTATGCTATGTGTGTGTGTGTGTGTGTGTGTGTGTGTGTGTGTGTGTGTGTGCTTTAACCAATTTGATCCATCTTCAAATACCAATTTGCGTGCAGCAACTTTCAATGTTTTTGACGAAATTCACACAGACGGATGGATGGACAAACGGACATGCTTAAATTGATTTAAAATTCGATATTGATCACGACCGTGCATACTTTGTTGGATCTCAAAGGGCTTTTCTACGCTGGGTGTTACAAACGTTGTAACAGAGTGCATGTACCTGACCCATAGTTAGGTGGTGGATATAAAAAAGCGAATACGTTTCAATGATCGCTGACAGCATTGAAATGTTTATTTGTACAAAATAATTTCCCACTCAAATGCTGCAAGCAAATATTTGTTCGATGTTGTGTTTCGCTGCTTTTTTTTTCTAACTTCTGTCATTTTGCTAAAAACCTTGTTTTACCACCTTTACCACTAAATATGCAAGTACGTACATATGTTCGCACATGTGCGAAGAGTACAATCGTACAATGACTCGTGGTAACTACCAGATGATGACACCAAATTAAAGCGTTTTAAAGAGTGGCTGCCGCAAGCACACAAGGAGACAGGCTACGATTCGAAAAAAGAAAAATCCAAGCATTCCACTAACCGCCAAACCAAAGATGTGCGACCATCAGCAATAATTCAGTTGATGAAAGCAAAGAAAAAAAGAAAATAGAAACTCTGGTCGATCGGCTTATTTTTCCTCATCGGTTATCTATGAAGATGTATTTTTTGTAGATGAGATATAACTAAAGCACACGCTACTCGCTTTATTAATTACTTAACAAATGATTACATTTATTAACTGAATGCGCGAGTATCAGTGTGAGGATAAAGACATTGCATGCACACTTTACTGCACTTTTTATGAGTTAAACAAAAATGTAGCGATGATGGAATTCTGCCACTCTCTCTCTCTCTCTCTCTCTCTCTCTCTCTCTCTCTCTTTCTCTTTCTCTCTCTCCCTCTCTCACTCTTTTAAAAGAAAGATTCGATTTTAGTTTGAAGAAAGAAGTGTTGATTTGTGTTACTTTTCTTTAATTTTAAAGTGGCTTCTGAAAATGTCGGCTGAGCAGGGGATCCATAGATCGCTTAAAACTAGTAAAACTTTTTTTTTTCTTTTGATTATTTTTCATAAGTCATCCCCGTGTGAATTCAAGTTATGATGACTTCCTATTACCACAAAAAATGGCATCTTGAATAGCCATCTTTATCGAATAAAAAAGAAAATGAAAAAAGAAGACCCACATTGCCGTACATATGTATGCCTAAAAACGACGATAACATAATAGCTGCATATGCTTACAAATAAAAATGTGTATAACGTGGTCAAAGATGTCAAATGTTGGATGATTTGCTGTAATTTTAATTATACTTGAACAAGTTTTGTCCAAGAATTGTGTTACTATATAAGTGGCAGTTGCAAGCCGGAAATATATAAACGGAATTTTGTTTTTTTTTTTTTTTTTTTTTTTGCCTCTCAGGTTTAAGATACTTAATTGCATAATTGAAGACAAGTCTTTATTATTAATGGCATTATAAACGATAATTTTAACATGCGATTCGAGTTAGGAAGGGGGGAACGCATTCAAAGCAATCGTTTTCCTCAAAGCCGTATTAGACATTCCAAGAAATATTATTATTTTCCTTGTAATGTGTATCTCCAGGAATGGACTCTGCTTTGGCAAATAAATCCAATGCATTATTCTTGTCCATCTGGAACACAACGCATGCAAACTTGTGATTAGTCGTAAAAGCTGAGAAAACTAAATTCTTCTTAAAGCAAATTCTAGCAATCTGTTGAAGTATTGAGATGTTGAAAAATTTCCCCTCTTTTTCAGCGAAAATCACTCCATTTGCGTTGTACATAGTATGAGTTATCCCACTCAAGTGTACATAACATAGATTTTCGGAGCTTTGAATAGATAGAGTTTAAGTCTTTTTTTAGTAAGTTTTGCGCTTAGAGCGTTCATGTTGGCCCGAGACACAAGATGAAGGCTAGGCAGGCTAACCATTAAGAACGTGTATAAAGCTAACTATCCATGGTTATTGTAAATCGCAGACGCGTCACCGAGCTAATCGGGGCTTTAATTAGAACATGTGTGGAAAGATATTCAAATTTATAGTGGTAATGGTCGGACTTTGCTAATTCAGAAGATCAAAATGCGAAAACATTGCCACAACAGTCTCCTTCAGAAAAAGTCGATAAGACTCGCGGATTTAGTTTCTTTTCTCCCTGTGGTAGTTCGCCCCCTGTGCTCGATCGTTTCTCTTGCATCATCCTTATCTTCAACAAGGACATCCCTCTCTGCTGGGACGGATTCCTTTTAAATCTCGCATGGAATTGGTCCGAGATGAACGTAGACTGCTGGGCAGTCGCAACGTAAAAGTGGGGCGTTACATTTGTCATTCATGACATGTGTCCATTTCCTGGCGTTTGTGGCGCCAACACGTTTTTCTCGTACGATCGCGATTAAAATGCAAGCAGGTGTTTGTGAAACATCTACCTACCATAGGCTTGGTCTACATGTGAAAGGCACGAACAACGCTATTATAAATAAATTTGAATGAAATTCATTTTTCACTCAATGATATTTTAATGACTTATTCGTTTATATTTCTCATGACGTCCACCGTAGACGCCCGCTATTCCCAACAACAGGAACTAATATGACAGAAAAAATGTTGTTTATCGATTTTCTCATTAAATTATTTTCATTTTTAAATTTCAAGAAAGCTTTATGCAGGAAATGAGTCGCTTGCTTGTACCTACCTTTAGTTTATCATCTTCAAACAGGTTGCGACGTTTGCAAGAGAAATGTGTATAGAAAAAGAAAAAATTTGTTTTTGATAGATGGCAATTCAAGGTCAAATGGCAATAGTGGTTAATTGTTTATTTATTTCCTTTTCAGGACTTATGCAAATTGTTGTCAAAGTTCCTCGCAAAAATTATTACGTAAAATAGTTTCCTTTTTTTGTCTTCGTCTTCGTCTTCGTCTTGTTAGTTAGTTAATCTGAAAAGTTGTTTAAATATTGTTAATATCAACCGTAAATGACTCGAGACATTTGCAAGCGACGACTAATGGTAGGATGAGTAATTTCAACCGCACCACTACAACATTTATATGCAAACAGCAAACAGCAAGTGGTATTAAATGTGAATAAAAGCAACAATAACAAAAACCACAATAAAAGCTTAATATCATTATGCAACTTTGTAACGCTACAATCAACCACTGCACAGTACAATGGTACCGGAATTTTCTCATCTTTGCCTGCAGTAGCATTAGCCCGGGCATGTAAGCAACAATCGCAATACACAGTAACCACAAATACGCCTGTGTGTATGTGTGTGTGTGTGTGTGTGTGCTGGTATAAAGAAATGCACATATTATACATATGTATATAAAAAGTGAGAGGATTCCCAATCCAACATGAATGAGAATATGTGCAGAGAAAAAGTAAGATGTCTCAACCAACTCCCAGGCGTTAGAGACGCGCTTATCTGCAATAAAAGAAATTCCTCATCGATATGCTTTGTTCTTTTCCACACAACACAATACTTACACATGTTTATGCTTATGCTTAAATGTAAAGGGTGTACCAAAATGAGTCACCCACACCACCATTAGCGCAGTTCGACACTGCAATGAGCAGTCAACGTTTTGTTTATTGTATTTAAAATCCAAGAAAGTTGGAAACCGGCCACTCCTATTCCATCTAAACTTTGTCTTGACCAATAAATAACTTGTAGGTACAGCTATAAAACAGAGGCATCAACGGACATAAAACAGGGACATCAAGTGAATGAAAACATTCAACAAGACGCCTTCTACCAACATCATCCTGCAATCTTTGGTGAAATGGAAGCGTTCATCGCAATTGTCGTTATTGTATGTGTACCCATTCTGAGACACCCTTTATATGCAGTTAAGCATGTCTCTGCACATATCTTTAGCGCTTTAAGCATTTAAATCAGTTGTAGGTGAATACATAAACAGTTTAAGTGTTTGCAAAATGGATTGGACTTTAAAGAAAAACACATTCAAACTCATGGATAGATAGATAGATGCCTTTCGAAGGCTCTTAGACACTCTTCTATCCCCGTACCCCATATCCACAACCCATGCTATCGATTGTCCGCTTGGTTTGATTGAAAGTGTTCGTTAGAAATTGAAGTTAATTGAAGTTTATGGGCCCACGAAAGACTGGCAATAACTTTGTTATAACGATTTCAAGAGCTACCACAGGGGGTTGTGGAGCAATGGATTATTGTCTGCAATTTCAAAATCGTAAAAATTTATAAGGGGAACAGATGTTGTAACATTCAATTAGTTTTCAGTAGATGGATCGATCAGATTTGAAAACAAGGATTGCAAACTTTTTTTTGTAGTTCAGCAAAAACTCAATGCAATCAGAGAAAGGCAGTTAGTCACGCATATAATGAAGATTCAAAAAGTATTAAAGTTGATGGGATGCACTTCAAGGCTGGACTCCAATTGATCCGCTAACTCCTCACAACTAATAAAGAAAAGTTTAAGATTAACGGACCTTTGCTTAGCGAAGACTTCAATAAACACTATGTTAAGGTGAATGGAACCGAAACTCATATGAGGGTAAGCAGACGAATCAGCCTGCGGGAGCATCGTAGCCCCGAGAAAGGCATTGCAACTCCAATTATCGATGGCGGGCATACGAACGAAATAACAATAAATGTGGCTAGAAAGCAATGCGAACAAAAAAGCCAATCAATGGACTTTTTTTACTGGTGTTAGTGTGCGAAATATTTTATCGAAATGTGATTTTATGCACTTACGTCATTCATTCATTTTTTTTTTGTTTTTGTTAAAATTTATTAGTATTTGTTGGTGTGTTGCGTCTTCGTCTTCGTCTTCGTCTACGTCTGCACGTATGTACGTGCAAAGAAAATGCGTTATTTATGCTGTTGATTTGTTACATCGTTTGCAAATGTGTCAAATGCGAAAAGATTTCAATCGCATTTGAATTGAATACGAAATTCGCCAAATACTGCTAAAAGTACTTGAAACAAGAGAAGAAGACAAAGAAAAAAGTCAAATCAAATAAAAATACGCTAAAGAGGCGGTAGCACTCGTAATTAGATGCACACATGTCTTACGGCATTATGTTAAATACACATTACATCGCGCGCACACACGCACACACACACACACACGCGGGCATATCGTCACACGTACTATATCGTCGTCGTTATCCATCCATGATGATGATGATGATGATGATAATTATCATCATAATGAATCAAGGCATGTGTTGTTACTTTTTTACTTAATGCGTTTTCTTTCTCTATCTAAGCAACGCTACGATCGCTAATATATCCGTGCACATTCGCACACACTAACCTACACATAGGTAAATGTATATTAATGTGTAATTGTAACTTTGTATGCAAATAAGAGGCTCTCTACGCGCCAACTTTGACTTACGATGAATTTGTGCGATTTTTTATGTACACACCAGCAGAGTACATCGTCTCGCGCTTTACTCTCAGATTTGCTGTGCATGCTTCAAAATAGATAAGCTAACTTTATGTATATGGACGGATGGATGGATGGATGGATGGATGGATGGATGTACATGCATTTTGTTCATTTCGTGCTAGACGTTAAAAACTCATTTATTTTGTATACATCTCTCAATGTTTTGTGCTCGTCGTCCGCTAAGCGAATTATATGATTTCATTGTCTTCCCAGGTGTACGTACGTCTCTGTTGTGTACGTGTGCAATTAAACCTAAACAAATATTCATTCAATTGAAATAAATTAAATTGTGTTATTATTTGTCGGATTTTTCCCCTCTTCTATATCTTCCTATATATCTTTTATTACCCATTTCAATTTGTTGCTTTAAATTATTTAGTTTTCCATGCGAACTGTGTCAGAGACACGCTGTGTTGTAGGCGGTGCTTTTGATTTATTGACACTTTCGCTCGTTAGCCCAAGTACAGCTGTATTAACTGAATAACTAACTGAACGCTTAAATGTCGAAAAAAAATATCATATTTTTTTTTTTTTGTATTGAAAATTGGATGCTTATCAGAGATAATGCCCACAAGTCAGTCACTTGATAAAGAAAAGGTTCGCGCACACAAACTATTCATGGATTTTTGTTATTTCAAAGTCGACAGTCTTTAGGATTTGCATGTATGGGGATACATTACTCAAAAACTGGACAAAAGATCTGTAACGATAAGATAACGCTAAGAAGAAAAGATACTCACATTTACTCACATAGTTAAATTCCAATTACATGCTTACAAGCTTTCACAAAAATGCATAATTCGGTTTTGTACACCCTATGATCCACTAAGTAGACCTTCATGATGCATGAAAGGTTGAACGCGTAACATATAACAACGCAGCACATAGCACACAAACAAATTATGTACATTAAGAACATGTGCTCTTTCAGTTACGCATGATCATCATTCGAAGTAATACCGATAGCTTTATGCTGACCTGACCGCCATCACTGAGACGTCACAATAATAACTTGATAAGTTTGTTTTATAACAAAGTTGATGTTGGAGAATTTTATTTCCAACATATATATAACATACGGAATATCAACTTGAATGCAGAGTCACAAAATTTATGTCCTCTCTTATGACTACGGGGAGACGACAATCAATTTCATATCAATTTCAGCTTGACGTAAAGCAAGTCAGCCAAGCAGTTTGTCATCTCAAGTGACATCATCTCTGAATAAAGAGTAATAAATTGTCCGTCGAGTTTCTGTCTGGAAGTGGATGGCTTCACTTAGGCAAAGAAAAAACCCCTTTTGACATCATTCATTAAGAATCAGTGAATTAGATCCGCAAGCATGGGCCCTTCTAAAAGCCCTTCTTTGCGGCTTTTCTCTTCTATTTGTGTGCCCTTGTGTACTTAGCATGCGAAAGAGAGGGAAGGACTTTGAATTACTTTCTAGCAGGGTGGGTACAGATGCAATGTTTGAAAGAACCGACATATTTTCCCCAAAAGTGTGGCTTGGCCTCCTGAAGAACCATTTGGAGAGCCTTGCGTTACAGTGCATTAGAGTGAGAAAACCAAGGCTATTATTATTTATTTATTTTTAATTGCTTTAATTCTATTACCCGTTTGAGCGACTCCTTCGCAATTTCAATTTTAAAGAGTATGAGACGTTTAATTTAAATGTTTGTTCATGATGTCCGCGGCCCCCGGGGAAATATTGCGGCATAATGGTATTTGAACTGATATCAGGAACACAATCAAGTTACCGTCTAAACGTTAACATCCAATTTGACTCAAATTTATATAATAATAATTTGAGCATAAGTTTTGGCAGCATTATTAACTTAACGTTAGCAAACACTTTTCCACACACAAGCTTATTGTGTTAGATTTCGATGTGAATTTTGCACTTCAATAACCCCAACAAGGAAGTTAACTGACATCGCTGACAATAAGCCAAATGAATTTGCCAAAAATAAAGAAACCCAAAACCAAAAAGAAAAAGAAGGTAAAAAAAAAAAAAAAAGCCATCGTGAAGGCACAACAACGAACATTATCTAAGGCATCGACCAACCTACTTTCAAATAGTCTTCGCTATGAATAAATCCCCAACATGTGTACTTAAGTACTTAGAGCGCAATAGTAGATCGCTCGAAGGCAATTTCTCGAATAAAAGATGCTAAGAGAAGTGAAAAACAAAATGAAATGAAACATAAAACACAATAAAAGTTTTCTTTTCTTTCATTTTGCTTTTTGCTCTACGTCTGATTTCTCGTAATGTCTAATAATTCAATGTTTTATTATGTTATTATGAGTTTGCTGAGCGACTCTCGATGCTGCGCGAAATGCAAAGAAATGTTTATATATATTTTGTGTGGTACACACACACACAATTGCAAAGAAAAAAGCGCACAGACATGGACAGACAAACTAACTACATTTCTCATTGCAACACCTATTAATGTCTTGGCCACGTTTTCTTTTACTTATTTTTTCTTTCATTAGTCGATTTGGTTGCGAAAGATTTCCTTCGAGCTTCCATGAAATTGAAAATTACAATACGACTACAAGATTATTAGTTTGCTGGCAACAGTGTTCGCCAGCCAACACACTTATACTTAAAAATGAAAACAATGCATAAATCACCGAACTACCAAGAAATGTTTATCTCAGAAATTCCATCTCATTTTCTTAATGGCTAGATGACTGGATGGCTGGATGGCTGGATGGCTGCATGGCTGGATGACTGGGTGCTTAACAGTCATTTTGTCATACAAATCTTTTTTACTATAATTTATTCAGACTTTTCACAGCCACGTTTAACAAGGCTCTTGAAATGTCTTTTCTCTCTTTCTTTCTCTCTCTCTCTCTCTCTTTCTCTCTCTCATTTTATAAAATTTTTTGTGGGTTTCTTTGCGCAATTTCGACTTTCATATAATTATCGTCAATATGCTTGCTTGGTGTCTAAGTGATAGTTACGTAGGATAGGATCTAATGGTGTCCCATTGTTGTTGCGCCTAATCTTAATAATAACCTGTAGAGCATGTTTTGTGCATGTGCTTGACATTAATTGTTACAATTTTTCTTTTCTTTTCTTCTTCAATTTTCTGTTTCTGTTTTTGTGCGCTATTGACCCTCGCTTTAGTTGCAGCAAACCATTCGATTCGTATTACACATGCACTTCTGCATCTAACTTAACATCTAGTTCCCTTCAACATTCGAGTCGTTTCTTCTTCTTATACTCATTATTGAATACGAAACACGGTTCATTAATTCCATCATTTCGTCTGTAACACTTGCATCCATTTGATCCATTTGATGTCCATGCGCCCTACATCGCCATGAAATGGAACGACCTCACCTAACCACGCGCATATCTCCGTGTGTATTATAGTAGGAAATGAACGAATTGGATAAGAAAAAGCCAAAACTTTATGCATACGAATGTGTTGTGTAACATCTACAGTGGATAAAGTAGACAAACATGAAAAAAAGAATTATTTTGAATAGTGACTTAGCAGCGACATCTTAAAGGTAAGAACGAAAATGATTTTGAACTGATAATTGTCGCGTACCTTGGTGTTACAAAAACAAAAAAACGCTCTGCCATTTTTACACATTTGTTTGTGGCGTGTTGGGGTTGCCAATATTCGGCCCAAGGCGAACATACATTTTGATGTGAAGCGGCTTTTACTTTATTTCCTTATTAGCTTAATTGTTTTGCTTTTTTAAAGCGGACGAGTGAGTGCACGTAAAAAACTATTCAATTAATTACATAACTAACAAATGAATCGTCGTTTAAGTTACATACACGCGCTCGTGTGTGTGTGTGTGTGAACAAAATCACTTATCTCCCAGTTTAGCTCTTCATTATGTATGATATCGTTTATGGTGATATGGAATTTTTGTAATTCCATATTTTTTCCCGCATGCGCGCGCGAACGAAATATCGCTTGCTCCTCCTATAACCAAAAGAAGAAAACATTAATAGAAAAATGGGGAAAATAGAAAACGATCCAATTATGTAGAACGCCAATTACGGTTAGAGTTATGTCATAGCACAAAGCCCATTTTAACAACCTGACAGTTGGACAGCTTTTAATCATTTGGCAAAGGCAGCAGCCATATCTAGGGCTAACAACAGCTGGAAACTGCCTCTGGTCATTCTCTTGGGAAAAATCCCAAGCACAAGATCTTAGTCCGAGAGGAAATGTGTTTTCTTTTGTTCTTTTCCTATGACCTCTCACCTGGACGAGGGGAGACAGAAACTACGCATTTATTGGATATTGGCCTTTCAAGTTGATCAACGTACAAGAACGTACGAGTAAGCAAACAGTCAAGAAGAAGAAGAAAAAGGTTATCTCCGGTTAGTCTTTTAGAGTGTAATCAAAATGATAGGCTCAGCTCCGCTCCGTCTACTTTTTAGTTGTTTCTAACCTATTGTTGTATTGTGTTGGTAAACTCGTTCAAGCTTAGCGTAGACGCACCCTTCCTCGGCAATGCCGATGTTAAGGAAAACATATGAGTGAACATAAATCATTTTAGATCTATGTAATTAACGGAATTATAACTTATGCGCACCTTGGTTTTAATGTGCGGTTAAAATAGAGTTATACTTAACATCTGCGTTAATCTTTAAGACTTTATTTTAATCGCTTAATTTTAAGATTTTCTTCAACTACGAACGATATAATTTTTTGCGCGAAATCGAAACAAGACTTCATTTCGTTTACTCGAACACATAAAGTCATAACATAAAAATCATTTAGTAGCAACTTTAGAAGTTATTTAAAAGTGTAAACAATAAAGGTGTAGCAATAACAACAAGCAGTAATTAAGCTTGAAATGATTTAAACCGAATTTTGAATACCCTATGACTTCATGTTATTCATTAAAATTAAATATGTGACCGGGAGGACCCTTCAGTATATATTAACTAAACAGGAGCTCTACCGATAGTGCAAGAAAATCCCCTGATTTCTAATAGTCGCACAATTAAAGCGTAATCTGAAAAACACCCGTGATATCGTACAAGTTCGTAGCTACAACAAGCTCTTGTTATCTCGGCCAACAAGAGATGCGATCGCGTAAACCTTGTAACTGCCTCTACAGAGGGTGTCTGCTCCTAAGTGAAATAGGTGAAATATTTCACTCCCACCTTGCTTTTGGGGCGTGCCCTTCCAGACATAAACTCTTTGATGGCTACAGACCCGGATGTTCGTCAGCAGGTAGTCTGTAATACTGTCGGTTTGGATGATATATTTCGTCACATCCAAAAGTCGTTTACCTGCATCTTACGTCTAAGCGTCGCCAGTGAAGGGCAAGTACATTGAAACGGTCTTGCGTTTATTTGTAGACCTAAGCAAGTCTGCGACGCTTCGAACTTAAACTTGCAGTTTACGCAACTTTTGAAGTTTTTTGGACCGCGAAACAGATCAGGCTTTGGATTATCTTATCGATCGATTATTCGACACGAATGGAATGGAAAGTTGACAGGGAACACAAATATACGCACAAATGCTGCAATCAAACTGATATTCATTCTTCTGCTTTTATTAAAACATCATACTAAGTTTCTTTCTGCTTATGACCTTGAGGTGACTGACTGTACGCGCGCATACAGACAAGCAATAAGCAATAAAACCCAGATTGATTGAAATGGAATATCTTTAATAATATTTCCAAAAAAATTCCTAAATGTCACAAACGGATTGATAAAATTTTAGATCCTCACTGTCAGATTGTGTGCAAAACAAAAATAATTAAAAAAAAAAAAAAAAAAAAAAAAAAAAAAAAAACTTAGTAATGTGAGCTACAAGCGTTTCGCCTATACATACATACATACATACATACATACATACATACATAAATAGTGAATCGAAATGAAAAATTACATAATTTATAAAAATGCAATATTCTCGAAATGCGTTATAGAAGTAGCTGGCGATGTTGTTGAGATGCAGACCAACATGCCACAATAACTGCACACAACTACAAGCACAAGACCCACACTTGTTGTAACAATCTTCCAAACATAACTAGTGATGGCACTACCGACTAGTGTCGGCGACAGCATTGAGGCTGCCGCTGCCGCAGCTGCTGCTGTTGTGATTTTGTGATGCTGTTGAATAAAGCCTACCAAAAAAAGCCAAAGTGGTCAGACGGCATGCATGTGTGCGATCAGCACAAATATATCTGTAGACAAATAATAAAAAATGAAAAAAGTGAAAGGCAGATTTGCAGTTCAACATTAACGTTGAATGCAAAAATGAAAAAAGAAAAAAAAACAAAAAAAACAAATTTATGTCATTGAAAATACCGATTGAAATTCATTTTATATATGAAAATATCTCTATATGCACGGCTATGTGTGTGAGACTGTTTGTTGCACAAAGGCAATCTAAGAAAAACTTAATTTGAGGCTTAAATGTTAAAATTTCAAATTCTAATTTTAACAAAAATAACTGAAGATGTGTCGTCCGCGTCGTTGTCGTTGTCGTCTTCGTCGTCTTCGTCGTCGCCGCACGCTCACCTTCGCTTTACGTTCGAAAGTCTAAAAAAATCAAGACAAGAGACACAAGATGGCGAAGAAATTGTGTTTCGCGATTACATTTGTTTTTAAAATTAAAACATAAATTTTTATAATGTAATTAAAACTGGATTTTTTTCCATTATTTTATTGTTTTATTATTTTATTTTATTGCTGCCATATGATGTTTCACTCGGACTCGTTCATTACTTTGTTGTTAGTTTCTTGTGCTTGTGCGGCAAGAGACGTTGCTTTTTAAACGCATCTACGAACGACGGACTATTAACAAACGATTTGACCATTACCGACGACTCTAATCTATATGTTTACCTTGACGTTTAAGAAAAAACAACAAATAAATAAAAATATATATGAATATGATGAAAATTTCGCAAACGATTGCATATACAAATGCGGCAAATGTGTGCAAAATGTTTTCCATGTTAATAAATCTTTCGAATATTAAAGAAGAATATTTAAGATTATTTATTTAAATTACAACAATTACAAAGTAATGCTTTCAACATTAAACACAACTCTGACGCCCAGAGTCGTCATATTCATCGATATTGCTCTTAACATATGTATACATAGTGTAGCGCAATGTAATCTAATCCAAAGCATCATTATTCCCTTTACTTATACTTGCCTTGTGCACTTATCGCCTGCCTATCGCACGCACCAACTTACGTGAACATTTTAATTTGCGCAATTTCACTTCAAGCTTTCGCTAATCGTGATAAACAATTGCATCCTCATCCTAAGAAAAGTAATGCTTTCATGTATTGTTACGCACACAAGCAATGAGACATTGATCTAGAATTTCAAATGTGTGCCTTTAGTTCCTTTAGAAGTATGTATATCGGAAGTGAGGCTTCATTCGCCAATAAACATCTCTTCGATATTCACCATCTCGAGTCAAATGTGTAAAGCATTTTGTGTCACTTGTTGGTCGATCATAAGTAACCGTCTAATTTCATGACGACTTTTCAAGCAGTATTAAGAAATTATTATGCCGTGCCGTAGAGTGAAAGAGGGAGAGAGAGAGAGAGAGAGAGAGGCGGACAGACAGACAGACAGACAGATAGAGACAAAATGTCTCTCAAAGAACCTAAGTTAGAGATCCCTTTGGGTATTGTAGGCCTTTTTGCCATGTGAATTTTCGCTCCACTGCCTGCTACAGATTCACTCGCACTTCTTCTTACTCACTCTTTTACATCTTAAGCTGAACAAGCGCTCTATCGAACTGCATATGCATGCCCTTGAGAGTTCTAAGAGGAAACGGACAGATGAGTCGAACCTGGAAGGAATCTGTGAACCCATTGTTGTGGAACACCAAGCGGGTCTTTTGTATTGCAATTTCAATTTTGATAATCTCCCTATTTGTTGGGCGTTTTCATTCCGGCATCTATTGTCTACTTTACTTGATTTCTTCGCTTGACTTTGAAAAATTGAGAGAGAAGTTCCTTTAAGAGAACGAATCAATATTGAATTTTAAATTGTCATGTAATTGTCTGCAATCCAATCAAGATCAGCATGGACACACCTAAGAAGATTCAAAGCTTACTTAGTTATCCTAGTTCCACGTTCCACTTTCATGTCGATCTGCTGCTTTCACTTCACTCACATCATATTGAAAGCATAGATAGAACGTAACCTACGTAACCATCATGCGGTTTTATAAAATAGATGATTACTCTTCATCGAGATACTTTGTTAATTATGTTTTGCCAAGCATTCAACTCAAGCAATTCTTAGAACATCATATCGCATCTACACCGCTACCGGATAGCATGTAGCATGTAGCATGTACATGAATGTGAATGAGTGTTAAGTGCACTGTAATGGGTTTTCAATAAATTAATGAATTTATTATGTGGAGAATTCTTGAAATAAAATCTTCATTACAATCAAAGGAATTTAAAAGGGAATAAAATAAATAAATGTGTTGCATGTGCTGCTGCATGTACGAAAAAGTAGCAGAGAGAGAGAGAGAGAGAGAGAGAAAGAGAAAGAGAGAGAGCCGTTAATGCTATAAATGGGTTAGGTGACCATAAACATTGCAAGCATTGTATGGTGTGTTAACCTAATTTTCCGTTTACCGTAACGGTTCTTCAGCTTAGCAGCAATGTATTTAAAATACAGAAAAAGGCGAAGATCTATCTCAAAGCAAACGCACGCACGTACGCACGCATGCAAACTATCAAAGTCATACACACGGTCATAAACTGTAGTAATAAAGGGAGAGAAGAAAAAAGCCGAAAGATAATAAAACCATCGAATGCTGGGCGTAACATCAGGTAATGTCGGTTTTTGCAGATAGTGTATGTTTTACACAACACATAAACGCCCATAAAGCTTACACGTTCATCGAACAAAACGCACATTTACAACTACACATACCTATTAAACAAAAGCATTCACTTAATGACTGCAGCAATGCTGCCTGCCTGCCTGCCTGCCATACCATGTGATGCAAATAAAACTGATACAAATTGTCGATGTTGCTGCTTGCGCACGTACGTAGAAGAAGAAGAAGAAGTTACTTACCCCACTTGAGAGATGACGATATTATAAGCTACAAAATTATGACTTTATTTGCTTGTGCAAACCCATATAAAATAATCTCTTCTTGCTTGTGATAAAACATCCATTCAGTCAAGCGATTTTTATAATACCAGTCAGTGCTTAAAGTGTTGTGCAGTGCAGTGCATTGCTTTGCATTGATTGTATTTATGTACTAATGTAATGTTCTGAAGATTGCTTGTTCAAGTTTGATCAGCCTTGACGATGATGCGTTTTGTTGTTGAAATTTTGGTAAAACTATTTGTTGTTTTCTGTTCATTTCAATATTCCATTAATTAAGCCTAATGTGTCGTACACACGAGAGTGCCTGTAAATTTATCTAAATCAAGTGACAATTACGTTTATGGCCGGCATTTTAATGAGTCTCTACTCCACTCACTCCGTCAACATCATAATCTTAAGCATAATAGAATTTTAATTATGATACTTGTGCAGATGTTATGACGTCATTTTCTTGTGTTATGTTCTTCCCAAAAGTAACTGAAATCAGTTGCCTAAATATAAGGCTACACTAAATTCATTAAGAAACTAATAAATTATACTCGGCTTGAAAGACTTGTTTAGTTTCCTTGGGTTGGCAAGCTCTTGGACCCAGTTTTCAAGCCCTGATAGTGGCTTTAGCACACATCCACGTGCACAGATGCGTAATTTGTTTGCTTAAGTTGACCAAGAGTACGTAAGAGAGACGAAGTCACTTATAGCAAGTAATGCCTAACAATCCCCTTGATGGTTATATAAGACCTCCATCCCTTTCCCTCATTTTTCAATTTCGAATTTTATTACAATCTAAAATTTCACCGATTGTGCAGAGCAACGTACAAAAGCTCAAGACATGTTGAAGGAGTCCTTAAAGAACCCCTCAAGACTTTTGAGCAAGCAGTTAGTGTAGTAACAGACAGAAAGTTTTTTATTAAAAGTTTCAAAATTATTTTTGTAAGTGTTTCATTATCTATATCTGTGCAGGCATGTGTGCGTTCGACTATCACTATTGTAGTTCTCATAAGCGAGCTTTGGCAAGTGCTCATCTTTGTTAAGTGCGCCCTCTTAACCTCAATAATAGCGCGAGATATAAAATAGAAAAGCACTGAAAGAACACCCACCACACCGCACAACAGAATGCATTTCAAATGAGAAGAAATGCGGTGAAAAGTCTGTCTTGCTATGAAAAACAATTTTCGCTAATGTTAAGAATAAAATAACAAACAACTCGTCTCGCGTGCTGCACGCACGTCTTTAACGCTGTATTACGTGAAGATTGCTTCGGCCTTTGATGAAATGTTGCCAAGTGTCAAAGAATACTTTCTTCGTTCGGGTGACTGGTTTTCTTTTCTTACCATTAGTGATAATTGAAAGACGCAGTCAGTATTCGCCCTTGAAAAAATGTCTTTCCCTTCACACCTGAGTTACTTCTCCTCAGCTAAAACACTCTAATATCTAAAGAAGCGATAAGAAGCCACGGTACAGTTCTTTGCTTTCTCGGGAAAGCGTTGCAGTATAAAATTTGCAAGTCCCTGCTTAAAATAGAAAGAAAAGTGGAATAATCCCGAGATGAAATTTTCATCGTGTTCTTATGTCGGTTCTATACGATATTTAGATTAAACATAAAGATTAAACAGCAGTTCGCAAGTAGTCGTACAAACCTGAACTCCTGGCGCGATTTACGTGACTTTTGACTTGTGAGAGAACAAATCTTTCGAAAATTTCTACAATAGAAGAGGAACATTTTTTATTAAACGCATGTATTTCTAAAGATCGATCGGGACCTTTCTAAACTGGCGTGAACTAGCGCCGGTCTTAGACAACGTTTCTACATCGTTTTAGATCAAGATCTGTTCTGGGCGTGGTTGTAGACGGATCACGCCATTTCTTTCGCTAACGTTCTCTCCTACGAGTTGTAGGTATGTACGCATCCATTCGCAAACTAGATTTGTTGGCAAGAATTGTGAATATATTTGTCAAGTTCAAGCTTTTTATCTGATTTTTCCAGACTACGATGTCCGTCCCAATATGAAGCCAAGTGATGCACGTACAGAGGCATACAGGATTCAGTCTGATCAAGCATTATATCCACAAATGTGGTCCCTGACCCGCACTTCTAGATGTTGTAGACGGAAGAAGAATTTTGGCCCCCCTTGTCATTCTTCAAAACAAGCATATAAGACTCGCTTGGAGTTTTAAGTTTTTGAGCAAAAGTCTTGCGATTTTCAATCGAAATTTGTAAAAAAGACTGACACTAGTGTCAATTGTTAAACAGATGTAAATCTTTTTAGATAGTTTTCGCGCCAAATTGACCCGATAGTGATTGTCGTGTCAACAAGTGGACTCACAGCCACGTAAATAGCCAAACATAAGCAATCGATGTTGATGTTTATTATTACAATGATTGTTGCACTCTTTATGCGATCCCCGAACCACGTTTGCATGTTTAACAATAACAAGCAAGCAAGCATTGGGTAAATAAATTATACCCCCTGTGGTGTGTAAAATAAATTATATCTTAATGTGTAGCGAAGATGTGCTGCCGTCTCAGTACACAGTAGTCATGACTCGTCTGACAGATGCGGGTGAGACTGATAAGCTTGACTGTTTAGCCAACTTAATCCGGCAAATAGCATTGTAAATAAATCTGTGAACGTACTCCCGCTTAACTGGCATAAGATGAAAGCAATAGAGACGAGGAGAAGAAGAAAGAATAGAGAAAAAACCTAATGTCGTAACCCATTTCTCACTCACTCACTCACACTTAAACATATTTACACGCTCTTTGAATAGTTAATGATGCCATAAAAGATTTATGCTTAAGTGTTGTATCGAAACCAACCAACTACAACTACGATCGTGTGCATGCGGAGGTGTGGAATGTAAACTTGAAGATTACATTCATGTGTAAGCATTAATTCTCTGAATGCTTGTTAGCTTTCTGTTTCTTTTTGTTCGCCCTATTCTCCTCCATTTTCCGCCCTCCTCCCTCAATCAATACCTTTTTTATATTGTTTCAGGCGGAGATGATAGCACGCAACCCTTTGGTGGAGAGTGCAAACGAAATCGATGAAAATCCCTTTCTATACGCACACGATTTTGCATATTAATGAGAGGGGGGGAGAAGGGACGAGGGGGAAGCTTATCATGCTAGTAAACCGTTTTTAAAAGTGTTGCTTAGGAAAGTATTTGACAGGCTTCATATGAATTAATATTCGTTCGTTTTCAAGAATCCTTTGAAGAATATTTTGAGTTAATTGAGCAGAGATGTGTGTGTTGTGTAACTGAAACTTCTTTCCCTTTCATATCAATATGGCCTTGATCAGGTAGTTTATCGGCTTCGTTTATCTATCATGTCATTGCATTTTCGAACTTTGTCATCGCTTGCAGTTGAACCGTACACAAGTGTACGTGCGACGAGAGTGAAAGTGTTTCAATTAAGAGAATAAAGGATTTTCCCATGATTTCGTTTAACTTTTTTCGTACTTGCATCATGCTGCTGCTGTATGTTGATTTGATAGAAACCTCTTTTGTGGAATCGTTTCCAACGATAAAAAATGTCACACACTTTTTCTCACACAATTTTCACATATTGTGTGCGTGGATTATAGCAAATGCCAGCATATGTAGACCTATGCACACACATGGCTTTCACTTTGTTATTTTTTGTTTCTCACTTTGTTTTATTGGAAATTTGAGTAAAGCTCTACTTTTTTTGTTTTTTTGTTTTTTTAGTTTGTTTTTATAGACTGAACGAACGAATAACATCAGCATAGTTGGTAATTGAAACATTTTAAACTTGTTGTTGTTGTACCACCAAGTCAAGAGGTACCTAGAGGTGAACTTATCATTGCTGCGTACACATCTTCATTTCCAAACAATTTTGCATAGTTTTGTCAAAATTCTATTGATTTTGTATAAATAATCGCGATAAGTGGCTTTGCATTGCATTATCGCCTATATACATATATAATATGTCAAAATATCCACCCTGATGATAGATGCACTTGATAAACTAAATTTCATAGCATTTTGTCTTTGAGGGGGGAGTTTGTCGTCTTTAAAGAGTAAATTGTGAAAGTACTAACTGTCTGAAGGTTGTTTCACTTTTTTGACCCTTGGAGGCATAACTAAGCTGTAAGCACAGACGACCATCGTTTCTTAAACACGTCTTCTTACTTTTTGGCTGACAATCTTCATTACTGCGGCCGTGGCAGTCTTAGAAAAAAAAAAAACCGAAAGCGGAACTGATTTATTTCAGACAGAAACGTTATACACAGATTAGGTTGGAATCCCGAAAACCGATGATAAACCAGATAGAAAACAATTTACTTCAGATAGAAACGGTTTACATAGATGAGGTTGGCATCCTGAAAACCGATGATAGACCAGATAGAAAACAATTGATTTCTGGTATTCTGATATTCTGGTATTCGAAAATAAACCTTTTTATATAAGTAAGAGTTTGCAGAACTTTTCAAACATTACTTGCTTTATAAAAGGTTTTTTTCCAAACTAGAACGTTGAACTGCCTCAACTCTGTACTATGCTGTGGTGCTCTTATTTAAGGAGAGGTCCCTGCTTCATTTAGCAAAATATATGTGCAAGGAGTAGTAATGGTTTTGAATAAATTGCTTTATTAAATTGTGCAGCACATTACGTACTAGCACACCGTCCCCCATCCATCGAACGAATAAATAATCTCCATGTTTTCATATTTCGTTCCCATTCCACATTACTTCACTGAGCTAATAGGGTAAGAAAATGTTCGTCAATCAATCTTCTAAACCAAGCTGATGGCTGCCGTTCATATTGCTGTAGGAAACTATAGAAATAATATACGAAGAGCATAATTATTTTCTGGTCTATAGATAGTTGTGTGTACATTGTGTTTATATTCCTCACGCTAAGCCCTACAATAATAGCATACGGGGAGTATGCGATTAAATTCTTCCTACAGCTACAGCAACTTCACTAACTTGCAATCTTTTTACTTTCGAACTTAAGGATGAGGATGCCTTTTGTTGACCTACTAACCCACGATTCATATTTCATCCTGGCCATAGCCCAAAAAAATGGTAAACAAATATTTTCCGTTAGAGAACATTAATAAACACACACACACACACACACAAACTAGTACATTATCGTGTCTTCAGGCTACATATACGCATCTTTACTAATGGATGCGTAAATCCGAGGGGCTGTAAAGCTGAGTTATGCCACTACTGGCTGTTTTCCTATAAATTAGCAAAAACATAAAAAAAAAAATTGAAAGGAAAGAAAATGTTATTGGGAATCATTGGAGTTTTCTAAGCATTTAATTATTCATTACTCGCCATTAATCATAATTCGTTATTACTCTCACGACTATTTCACCTACAACTAAAAAAGCGAGTTTGGCTATGAATTCATACAAAGCGATAATTTGCTTCCACTTATTTCACTTTCATGCTTGTTCTCTCATAGAGTTTTCTCGTGACTGATATGTGATTTTTGTTTTCGAAAGAACAATTTTTTGAACGTTCGTATAGAGAGAGAGAGAGAGATAGAACGCTTTTCGTACAATAGCGGGAAAGTACATACAGATGCGTGTGTATAATAAAAATTCCTTGTGTTCACATACACATGCAAAGTATTCGACGAAATTAAAATTCGAGCCAAGTTTGAGATCGGATGCACATGAAAAGCAACGGCAGATAACAGATGCTCAGTGTAAGGGATATGTGTGTACTTCTATGTACTTCATCCCACATGCTAGATACATTTCTATTACGTGCTTATAAAAGTTCGTAGGGTATTTTCCTCCACACAGAACTTTAGAATCACGGAACTTGGCCTATGTTAATCCTATTGAAAGCCACCAACAACATTTGGTTGTTTTTCTTTATTCAATCACAAGCGATTGTTAATCCGGATCGACGTCAAGTATAGTAATGTTTTATGTTTGGTGGACTTGGATAGCAATTCGGTATCATCATCTATTCCTGGCCGGCCAGAGGATTAGTTCCGTTACCTACTATCCACGCGTAATGCGATTAAAGTGCGTTTGGTGGAGACAAAGTGTCCAGGACTGACCAGCAGGAATGATTCTACCTTCTCTCAGGATGCTCTCAGACATGACAGATGTGTAATAGCTCGGGTTGATAGGCTTTTGGGTGGGAATTTTCGTACCCTTCGTAAAAGCAAATCCTTGCACTGTCATCTGTTGTGTTTCCCGTAGAACTTTTTTAACGATGTAAGGCGTTTCACATACAAAATCGCTTAGTTCACTTTTCCATCTAAAAGTCTCGTAGATTCTACAATGCTACCTTAACGGTTTTACTATGATAAGAGCAAAAGTTAATCGATTAGAATGCTATATACAATTGAATTGGAAGTATAAGAAAAATATTATTTTGACGTCTGTCTCTACAGTGAACTGTGTATTTAGCTGCTGCTTACGTAATAGAAATGAAGCGAAAGCATCCAAATCCACATAACGTTCTCTGCGATCGTAAAAAATGTATCATCTGAAGGGTGACTAAGATATGGACGTATAGACATATTAGCTTTCTAAGCCTACGTCGATAACATGCTTTAGGCAGAGTGATGTGGATAAAAAAATAAATAAATATCCAACGGTGAGGAAGACATTAATTTTCCAAAGGAAAAATTTATTCAATTTTCAAGCTTGGAATCTACATTTTCTCTCGCTACAAAGAAGAAGAAAAAATAATAAAAATATTATTCAAATTTTGTACGTAAACCGCTATTCCACTTTTGGAAAAGATATAAAACGGAGCCTGATTGAAACGACGCGAGGGGGTGCACTAGTGCTGCCAGCAGACCAGCAACAACCATAGTTAAGTATGGAAAATGTTAAAGTTCACCTAATGTTCGTTGCCACTGGGATAGTGGCAACAATATTCAGATTGTGCTCCAACGGTTGTTTTCTTCGCTGTAAATTTTGTTTGATTTATGTGTTTGTTGCTCTGCAGAGTGCTTTTGACTGCAGTGAAAGAAGCATCCAAAGATTTAACTTAATTGCAGAAAATAGTAATAAAAAAAACAAAAACAAAAATGTTGTTGTTTGTAAGGAAAAGGAGCGCTCGCTCCTCTCGGTAATTATTTATTATCTGTATTTAATTCGTATAAAGAAGACAGACAGACAGACAGACAGAAAAAACAATTGCTTTTCGTTTTTCAGATGCTTTTGTTTTCTAATAAACAAACATACATTTGAACATTATGTGGTGTTCGTTGTGTTTAACGATCGATTCTTTGATCATGCTTCAGAGCGTTAAATTTTTATGGATGAGTTGTGTTCAGATGACTTTATGTTGGCGCAATAAACAGTAGACACATTCAAATCTTGCATGCTGGCAGAGTGTCGTACGCTATTGCCGATCACTTGTGTTCATAGTCATGTTACACAATTTCACGTGGTTCACTTTCGCTTGTCTATGTCTAAGAAGTGCAACACATGCATGCATGCATACATTTCAATGCCTTCTGTTGTGGTCGTTGTTGCGGCTAGTTTGGCACAAATACTCAAATACATTTGCATATACACACACACGTGTATATAGAAGACGGCATGAAGGCTGCTGCAGAATAGTCTTAGTCTCTGAGAGTATTAAAGTCGACACATGTGTGCTTAGCAGCTAGTTTACTATTTACATGTGAGCCGTGCTTTAAATCAAGCATTGATCCGCGCCAATGACATGATCTCTGCGTATTATTTGGAAATATTTGTTGTTCGCAAAAAGAGGAGGGCGCCACCGTCACTGAAATCAGATATAGCATAAGAAATATGAGTACTCCAGTCTCTCTGCTCCAATTATCGTCACTTCTCCCCGTTTTCTGCAATTAAGTTAATGCTTGATTGACAGCAAGTTTGCGTGTGCGGTTAATAATTGTTGGGTCACCTTAGTACGGCATTTTATCTTTTGATCCGACGTTTCTTTATGACTTCACTATCTCTGAGTTGAAACCTCTGCAACAACCAATATTTTGGTTTCAATTTTCATTTAATTTTGTTGTTTCTTCTTCTTTTCTTGTTTTCTTGTAAATTTTGTTTTAAATTCACGGGAACTTTAATGCCTTCTTCTTCTTTTTCTGGGTTTTTTTTTTGCTCCTGAATAGCTTTTAATTGCTCGTACAATTCTTCTCATGCCGCCTTACTATGCTTTATTTCTTCGAACTGATAATTTTTTTGATAATTTATTTGCTTTTTGATTTCGTACGGGTTATGCGTTACATAACAAACTACAGAGCTACGATGCTATGCATCCGATATTTAGACTTTCAAAAACTTTTATTTTTAATGACCGGTTAGCTCAAGCAGGTAGCTGAACGACTCGCCATTCTTAAGGCATCAATTCATTTCATTTACATTTGCACATACACAAGCTCAGTTAATCCTTTTCATTTATAAGCCACCAACCAACAACCAGCACGATCACTACGATCAATATAATAATATGATGACCCCCTGACGTTACGTATTGACTTTATCTTGCTTGACTTTAATCTCTTCGGCTGTTGAAAGGTGTTTCTTTATGGCTGGCTCATAAAAGACTTAAGAAAAGCAAAAAACCCTAACAGATGTTTTATTTAAATTCAATTTAACTTGTAATTGCAAGTCATTGATGTGTATTCACACACTTGATAACATATAATTTAATGATGTCTGTTCAAAGAAACGAATGCATTGCGCCATCAATGAAATTTATTTCAACACTCAACTTTTTAAGGGCAATTAAAGTTTTTATTACGAGAATCAAATTGAAGTCTTTATTAGACTTAAGAATTACTCTGTACACCTCTATATGTTTTGAAAACTCCGCATAGCAATTAAAAAATAGTATAGATTTCGTGGCTGTTGGAGGGTCAGTTGATTACTGAGAATATGTACATTTAGACAAAAAAAACGCCGCATTTATGAAAACGATCCACACTGGGTTAATTAATCTGATGATACATTTGTATTAACAATAGTCAAATTGTAACCAGAAGAAGAAGAGTACCACGCTTGTCTTGACCTTTAAATCAAACAATGCATCATTTGAAAACTAAACTTATTTTTCTGTAAAAGTGCGTAAAGTAGCGTAGTAGCAAACTAAAGAAGTAAAACGAGGATGACGGAATTGCGTGCTTGCTTCTGCTGCTTCCATTCTTTTCTTTTTTGATATCTATGCAACTTTCAATTTTGTTATATATAAATGTATTAATTCTTTGTTTGTATTTGTTTTCTAGGTTTGCAAAAAATCGCTCCTACTTCCAAGGAATACAGATTCATTTGTCCCTTTCCTAATGTTCCTTATTGGAACGGTCGAAAATTTCGATGGGCAGGTATGAGCAACTAGTACTATTCACTGGCATTTCTCACTATGTTCATGAAACAACACCAACAAGCACACCTAGATGACAAAAAATGTTTAATCATTCATTCATATTTTATTTTTTTAATTTGTACTTTCATTTAGTATATTAATTTATATCATATAAAAAATCATTATAATCGCAAAACCCATTCTATGTAAACAATAATAAAACAATACTTTTCTTTAATAAAACACGAAGTAAGAATAAATAAATTTGTTTGGTAATTCGTTTGCAAGCAAGCAATGTAAGTATTACATGTAGACAAAAGTCTACTTGCGGTATACAAAAATCTATGTTTGCTACAGACAAAAGTCGACACATGTAGACAATATGTAAACAAAAGTCGACGTTTGTCTACGTGCGTAGACAATGTGTGTAGACAAAGACGTCGTACGTAGACAATATGTAAACAAAAGTCGACGTCTGTCTACGTGCGTAGACAATGACGTAGATAATGTTTGTAGACAATGCTGTCATACGTAGACAAT